>APFE030019881.1:5414-67034 GCA_000404065.3 Pinus taeda
TATTATATTAAAAACATATATATTATAATAAAAAATGAAACACCCACACTATATATATATTGATCATTTTTCTTAATTTTTGGCAATAACATTCAACAATACAACATTTTATTTGTTGTTTTGTTTTTGTGGTGAAATATTTGTCTTTATTATTTTTTAGTTTAATTAATCTATATTTAAATCGAAACGTAACTAAACAATATATAAACAAGAACTACATAATAGTTTAGTTAGTACCTCTTGCTGCTGCTTAGCTGTAATATATATATATATATATATATATATATATATAAATTTATTTTCAATATGGTTTGATTATATTATTTTTTGTTTTTTGTTTTAGATTTTGTTGAGTTTTGGTTTTAATTTTATGGTCTTTTATTTTATTTTAAATGTTAAATTAGGCTTCTATTAGTTTTAAAATTTGATGTTGTTTTAAATTTTAGTTTTTTTTTAATATTTTAAATTATTTCTTATCATGTCATTTGGATGACAAGTAAAAATGGAAGATTTGGATCTTAAGGAGATAGAGGAAAAACAAACTTAAAGGTAAAAGATAATTATTTTTTATGCTTATAAAAAGATGATAGATGTAAAATAAAGAGGAGGCTCCTGGTAGTGACTTCGATTCCTCTCTACATTCTTATTTTTCTTTGTAAACTTATTTTTTCAAGAGGAGTAGGAATATGAATGCTACCAACAATTGATAGATCAACTTTTGTAAGGAAATTGTGATGAGTGAACTTTGAGCATTGACTTCAACTTTGTAGGAATGTTCTCTACAGAGAATAAAAGCCATTTTCAAATTTTCTCACTATGGTTTTTTTGTAAGTTTTATGGAAGTTTGTAACTTTGCTTCAATATTTCTTTAAAAGTTTATGATGAGAGTCTTGTGGAATTGTTTTATTAGTATTTTCATTAGTTTTTAATTTGATCTATTTACTGTGAATTGATTCAGTTTATGCAAGTTTAAAAAAGTGTTTTGCAGTGATCATGATTTGTATCTTATTCATATGCAAAACCTTGGATGGTTTAAATATAGATTAAATCTATATTTTCATCATTCATATACACACATAAGTTGAACCAATTTAGATCACTTTATTCTAGCTGGATAGGTGTTTCATTTTTTGTTTGTTTGTGATTTAGTAGTGTATTTTTCATGGCTTCTGGATCACACTTAGATTAGTCTTAGTTAAGCTTCTTTTTGTGTTTAAATTTTAATCATTCTAAAGAATCAATTGAGAAACAAACAAAGCCTCCTTTTAAGGAGTGAAATCATTCCTTTACAATAATGCCAGTTACATCAGTTTATGATCATCATTACCCTTTTGTATATATGTGCAATTGTATAGATTAAATAGTAGTTGCATTTTCATTGTATATATGCCATTGTATGCATTTAGGATAATTGTAGGATTCCCCTTGTCTTTTTATTTTGCGAAAGTAAGAGGCATAAGGTCAATGGAGTCTTAAAACTCATCAAGAACGTGTTGGAATTGAGCTCACTGAGGGTGGGGTGGGGTGAATCAGTAGTGATAGGATATACTTAATTTTTTTATTCTTTTACCAAAACAAAAACATGATCAGTAACCCATCAACTAACATATGAATCAGACATAATATCAACATGTAATAGCACCATGAAAAATGAACACATGCACATAAGAGGACACAAGTTTCTAGTGGAACACCCTCTCCAGGGAAAAAAACCACATGTTGCTGCTATTGATCAAATCTTTTATTATGCTGAACAAATTTGTACATAAAGTAGCTAGCGCTCACTAGCTAGAAGACTCGACTCCTACAACAATGTGTTGACATCCATAAGTTGAGAAGTACCTACTCACACGACTTTATAGATAAACATCTACTGGAAGCCTCCACCACCAACGAGCCTCGCCCAACATGCATTAGACTATCCAACCACCATTGGATTGAGATTCTCCTCCTCTAATCATTGTCTACTAATCTCTGATAGCATGAAGTATCTATGCCTCCAACTCCTCCATGTGAACCACGTTTCAGAATGTTTCAGATTGAGTTCTTAAAAATTGCTCACCATGAGCAACCCAACACCATCTCTAATATGAATAATAAAATCTGATATGCATACACTAAACTCAACTACACATGTATAAACATCTATGTAAAGTACTGTAGCACTCACTCAGACCACCCATACACTCACACCATCAATTAATCAACTCACCAAAACAGTACACAAGAATATAAGTCAAAATATCATCAATAATCTCCAATCAATACCTTGGGCAAATAACATGGTTATCTGAATACCATGGACACTTGTACCATAGTAAACTCCAGGTCAATACCATGGGTACATACCATGGTTAAGCCAATACCACAGACCCTTCTACCATGGTAATCTAAAAGCCAATACCATAGGAAGATACCATGGTTAGGATGATACCAAGGATACCTGTACCATGGTAATACCAGAACCCAAACCAAGAAACATAAGAATACATTTGTCAAAGAGTACATTTTTAAGCCTGTCCATCAAAGAGTACATCTACCTGCAACACAATCATCAACACACTCAAGTAAACTACAACACATGCCCAGGTTGACATCAATGCCAACCATCAAACACTACAACACAACACCTGCATCACCAATTCCTTTACAATACAACATCAATTCCAACAATCTCCCCCTTTGGCATTCATGGAAACCCCAATTGAACCAACCAATTGATAATGTCCTCTGAAACTAAACCTTGGAGACACTCCCCCTTTGACATCAATAACAAAGGGCATGTCATCACAAATCGACTGATCATCAATAAATCCCTCTAAGCACTATTTGGGTCAAATCACAATGCAAAAACAAACAATACACTCCTCAGGGTAGCATAAAGCACCAACAAACCATATCCATCATCAATATGGTAGCCACACCGGCTCTCCAAACACAAATGAGCAACAATACATCATAAGCATCACTCAACTCACTCGCTCCTTATAGCAACATATAGCAAAGCAGATCTGATCACCAACATAAAGCAACTGCAAATGAATGTAGAAAATAAATGTAGCAACAACGATATACTCCCAAGTAGCAGCATAACCATCAACGACAACACATCATAAGAAACAACAACAAAGATAACCAACAACTCCTACCACATCAACATCACTATCAACCAAAACAGTAGCATCATCTGATATACTTTTCCTCATCGAAATCATTGGACCATCACATGCATGAAGATAAGGCCAAGGAAATGAACAACCAAAATAGCAACTCAACACCATATTCTCCCAATCAAAACCTAGTAACATGTGTATGATGACAACAACAATATGACCATACATATCCATCGAATAAAAACATATGGAAACAACCACATAGTAAGAAGGCTTCATATAATTGATCACACTAGCAAAAAACATATCCATCAAGCATCTCTCTTCAAACAAAAACATAGTATCCACCTGATTAGCAAGCACATGCAAAACATGCTCCCCCTGAGCATCATCATCATCATTATCCTGAAATCCAAACTTTCATGCTTAAATCTCTTCCCCATGAACCAAAGAACTTACTCTTGACTAAGGAATTAACCATATAATACATGAATTAATAAATATTTTACTTGGCTGAAGCAAATGACTAAATCAAAGACTCCATGGAATGGACAATTACAGCCTTCACCTAAAGCAATGGAGCTATATCAATGATAACCAAGGACTAACTTGCACTAATGTGCACTTACACTTTTAAAGAGAATCACCATCAAATACAAGACTTGTGCACATGATGATCACATGTTTTCACATCCATGACTCTTACAATAATACTAAACACATTAGACAACATATATTCTCACACATAACCTCTTCAAGCAATAGATCACATTTTTGGCAACAGGGTAATCAGTAAAAAGGAATATAGGGAAATATGTTAAAGCTGCCATTGTTGGCCCATATCCCGACAACATGAGAAAAGTTGATCCAAAGCTATCCCTTCCAATAAACTACTCTACTTGATCCATACGAAATATAGCCATAGAGAATTATTACCCACTTTCACTAAAAGTTAAGGTTTGTCTATTGGACAACCTTTTAGTTCTGCAATAATACAAATGCCAAAATTGTAGGAACCTCTATCTGAGCAACACGCCAAAGGGATAACGATGCAGCTTCCTGAGTCCATGTCAAATTGGAAATATGAAATCCCTGTGTTGGAAATAAGTAGTTGCATATATCTCCAAACATATTTACTGTTTAGCACATTATTGGAAAATATTTGTGCATCTTTCTATCACAACCCACCATTGATAAGAACTAAAAATCAATGCATCTCTATAGATCAACAAAATTTGACTATTCAATGTTTCTAAAATATACCATCAGAATTCATTCTGTACATGTTGTTTGCTAGCTTATGCAGATATGACCCTACTGGAAATTGAATGAAATCTTACTTGAGCATATCACAACATTAGTTATATAATTTTTTTTTTGAGGAAGTTTGTTTCTCTTTTCAAAAATATCTTTTGCAAATCATTAAGAGGTCTTCATGACCCATTAGGTAAACCAGCAAACCTTTGATTCCCCATATTTGCCATCATTCTTTCTACCTGTACTGTAGTTTGTCGAGGTGAAGATTTTCATGAATTTGCGTAGGGATTTTGGATGTGGTCCTATCATTTCATTTCTTTATTACAAGGATTTTAATCCTTGTGTAACTGTTTTCCTTTTCCCATAATCAATATCGAATCCAATTTTAGCTCCTCCTTTCTCAATCACGTTGCTTCCTACATTAGATGTCATAATCAAAAGAGTGTTCTTGAAAGCTATAGTTCTACCCTTAATATCATTTAATATTTCATATTCTATAATTTGAGGCATAATATTGAATACATCAGGATGAGGCTTCTCAATCTCATAAAAAAGGACCACTGTATAGAGTTTCCTTCTTACAGTTTCAGTGAACAGTCCTCCTTCACTGTAACCAACATATCGTGGAGGTGAACCAATCAATTTTGAGACTGTATGCCTCTCCATAAATTCACTCATATCCAACCGTATCATTGCCTCCTCTGAACCAAAATAATAATCTGCTACTACCTTCGCAAGCTCTGACATGCCAACACCAGTTGGACCTAAGAAAATAAAACTCGCAATTGGCTTGTTGGGATTTTTCAAACCAACTCATGCTCGATGAATAACTCGATTGATTGATTTTATAGCTTCATCTTTCCCTATGACATGGTGATGACGATTTTCCTCCATCTTCAAAAGTCTATCAGACTCAACAGTTGATACCTTTTCAACAAGAATTTTTTTCCATGAAGCTACAATATGTTCAATGTATGCCTTTTTCACTGTTGGACCCGCATTACTTGCCTCACTCTCAGCTTTTGATCTTCTTTACCCTTCTCTGTTATAACAACAATTTGTGCTTTCAACTCCATCTCTCGATCACATAGCTCCCCAACCTTTTCAAAGTCTTGGCTTCAAACAACTTCATTCTTTTCTTTTGTTATTTGTCTAAGTTCTTTTTCAAGCTCTCTAGCATCCTTAGGAATATGTGCATGCCTCAATATCACTCAAGAACCAACCTCATCAGTCAGATAAATTTCCTTATCGAGACGAAAATGATCCGTGATGTACTAATGGGACAATTAAGAAGAAACAACCAATGCCTCATTAGTATAATGAAACTTGTGATGAATCTCATATCGTTCCTGCAAACCTTTCAAAATCTGTATGGTTTCATCCACAGTAGCCTCTGGTTTAGGGACCATCACCCAATAGATCAGGATAGACCTCACACGACACATAATTCCTTGATCTCTACTCATGATGCCCATGATGTTGACCATCACGTAAACAATACCATATCATCACTCCACTATTTAAATGAACCAAATAAAAAAGCTTTCTCACTCCGTCGACTTTCAGTTAGAGAATACATGCTCAACTCATTCCATCATCCACAGTGTAACCTGCACAAAAACCATTTTCTAGACTATATTTAGCCATAGTTCTTGGCATAAACCCTCTCTACTTAATATACATTTGTCAAATCCCACCAAATTGATGTGTGACCCCTAAAAATCATCGATGTATTTCCTAGCTCCGTTGGTTTTCAGTTAGATCATGGCGTTGGAATCATGTGCACCAGTATCAGTATATGTTAATAAATTTCCGTGCACTGCATCAACTCTGGCTTCTAGAGTTTGGTGATAGTCTAGGTGGCATGTTGTGGAAGGCCTGCTTGTTTAATTAAAAATGTGACAAAATAAACCAATATTTGATCGAGTCTACCACTAGTCCATGGCACATCCCAACATTAATGTATTCCTACTGTATTTTATGGACAAATGACCCAATGTGGATAGGTAACCACATGGGCTCATGAATTACAGCATCCATGGTGGACTTAGCCATGACCAAATCAAAATGTTACTATGCTTATTCACACTAAGATTACATTACACAGAGAACATTCTGAATTGAATCAAAACAACCAATTCATAAACCATGGAGACTGTATCAATAATGATGACCAAAATTTAAGGATTAAATTTATTTACATCCACTAGACCTTAACCAGATCCACATTTCAACATTCATACCATTTCAAATCCATAATAAAATGAATCATTGCATTCAACTTTCTCGTTGATGACTAGATTGAATTTCCAATTTGATGCTTAATTTCATTTCAGTTTTTTTTAATAGTCGTTAACCACATTTATAAACTGCGCATCAACGTGTTCCATAAACAGTAGAAGAATAACATGCTGACTAATCAATTCATTCACACTTCAGGTGATTATATCAACCACCAATGCATTAATGACCAAATCTAAACCATGGTAAACTCAAATATTTCTTCCTCTTTCGGGTGTGATCCTCTCATCCAAACTCTTTGCTTGAAGCTGTTTTCCCTAACATGCAATCTACTCAAGATCTATCTTTCCTTTTGAGAAATAAACACTTTTATTCTTGGCCATGGCCCATGATCTGCTCTTAAGCGATCAAGCTTCACTAAGAGAACCTCGCTCTGATACCAATTGTTGGAATTGAGCTCACTGCTGAGAGGGGGGGATGAATCAATAGTGATAGGATTTACTTAATTTTTATATCTTTTACCAAAATGAAAATAGGATCAGTAACCCATCAGCTAACATATGAATCAGACATAATGTCAACATGTAATAGCACCATGAAAAATAAACACATGCACCTAAGACGACACAAGTTTTTGGTGGAAAATCCTCTCTAAGGCAAAAAACTACTCGTTGTTGTTGTTGCTCAAATATTTTAGTATGTTGAACAAATTATTACATAAAGTAGCTAGCACCCACTAGATAGAATACTTGACTCATACAACATTGTTATGAAATCTATCAACTGAGAAGTAACTACTCACACGACTCTACAGATAAACATCTATTGGAAGCCTCCACCACCAACACGCCTCTCCCAACATCCATTAGACTATCCAACCACCATTGGATTGAGATTATCCTCTTCTGATCACTATCTGCTAGTCTCTGCAAGAATGAAGTCTCTATGCCTCCAACTCCTCCATGTGAACCATGTTTCCGAATGTTTCATATTGGATTCTTAAAACTTGCTCACCATGAGGAACCCAACATCATCTATAATCTGAATAATAAAATATGATATGCATACTCTAAACTCAGCTACATATGTATAAACATCTATGTAAAGTACTATAGCACTCACTCATTCCACCATACACTCACACCATCAATCAATCCACTCACCAAAACAATCCACAAGAATACAAGTCAAAATATTATCAATAATCTCCAATCAATACCTTAGGAAAATACCATGGACACCTGTACCATAGTAAACTCCAAGTCAATATGATCCAGGCATATATTGGTGGCCATCCTCCTATTCCACTTGGACCCCCAAAATTGTCTTTTTCAGTTTTTCAGTTTCCTTAATTGTAGCACAATTTACTATTTTTTCCAGTTTTTCGGGTCCTGAACTTTCAGAGACGTTTTTAGGCCCTAAATGACATTTTTAGGGAAAACGGAGAGATGGGAAAAACCCCAAATAATGTCAACATTTTTTTTAATCTACTCTTTGATATCTTTGAAACGAGGTTTTATGATAGCCAAACAAAGATCATATGCCAAAGTTACGACCCTGGGAAATTGATGTACCAATTTACCCAAGGGGACCACAATTTTCGCGCGTCATCTCTTAGGGTTAGGTTTCTGGATGTTTATGGTTTTCCATTGTTTCTCAATAATCAATAGGCCTTGGAGCCTCATCATAACACAATTTAGAGGCATGTAGCCACCACATCTCTTCTCAGAGATAAACTACCATCGCCCGAGCTAGTTTACTTCCATTATGTTTGTAAGCATATTTCAGTATTCTTATATTAATGAAATGAAGTGTTATTTTTGCTGCATTTCTATATTTATGGTTATATCTGTAATTTTTTGTGTTCATGTTTAAGTTCAAATCAATGGTATCTGAATGGTTTGCTCTTACTCTGTTTTTCTTTGCATGTCCCCAACAAGGTCAGGGTATAAGGAGTTAGGGCTCGAACTAGTTGAACCTTTGCAATACTAGCCTTGCAAACCCTGACGACCTCCCATGGCGAAATAAAATAAGGACGATGGGGCAGACGATCCTTTTAAAATATTTCTCGAGGAATCCCTAGAGCGACAGAGGAACGTGATGATGGATAACTTTTCACATATCCTTCGACGGCTACCCACAGATGACACATCTTCATCTAGCAGCCACTCTGGAGGCACCACTCCTTTTAAGGTAAAAATTAACTTCAATATTCCCATATTTGAGGATCAAATTGATGCATACACCGTAGATAAATGGTTGAATTTGTTGGAAGGATATTTTTCAGTTCATGGCTTTTTCAATTGGGAAAATATTACTTTGGCACTTCTCAAAGTTGGCCCACATGTCAAGGATTGGTGTGAAACCTACTATGAACAAAAGGACGAGAGGGAATCCTCATTGTTTTTAGCCACACCCAGTTGGGATTCTTTATGAGACACCATCAAGCAAAAATATTAGCCTATTGGGAGCTATGAAGATAAATGCATAATGTGGACCACACTATGGTAGGGAAGGGACCAAGATGTGCCGAAGTTCACAAATATTTTCCATACCCTTTGCACTAAGTTGGGTATCAAGGATTCTGAGTGGAATTTGGTACTCAAGTACCATGACTGTTTACACAAGTATGTCCAGGAAGAGATAGATTTCTTGAACATATCCTCCCTCATCAAAACATACCGATACACTGTTAAGATTGAGCTAAAGTCTAAATAGAAGAAGCGAGACCTTGGATATGCAAATCTGAAGCAAGGGAAATGCACCCCAAAACCATAGAGAAAATGCCAAAGCCAAGGTGGGGTGGCCCAGGACAACCCACCGAAGCTGCAAGTAAATAAAAACACCAAGAAGAAAAAGGACATGGGAAAATGGTGTGAGCTCCACTCACAACACAAGTGAGTGTTGGGCCAGGTAGTCACCGGTAGTCGAGCTGAAGGCTTCTGAATTAAATGCATGTTTTGACTCTGAGTCAGAACCCGACAAAGGGAAGCATATCATTGATGCGGAGCCCAATACCACCTTGGCCACTACTAAAATACAAAAGAATGAGCCTGAAGATCCAGAGGAGGGGGAACGCCTCTTCCACTCACAAATGTGGGTGAAACTTTTTACACTATAGTTCATTGTTGACAACAGAAGCCAAAAGCACCTCATTTTAGTAGAGGTTGTGAAGCAGCTGGGCCTACCAACGACAACAAATCTTCATCTGTACACCATCAAGTGGCTTCACCAAGGATGAGATCTTCGCGTTAGTCAGCAGTTCCGCCTTCCCTACAACATCAAGCCCTTAACATATGAGGTACTATGTGATGTTGCTCCTCTCAAATTTTATGATGTATTATTAGGACAACCATACTTGTGGAAGAAACATGTTGTATATGAGTCTAGACCTCGCTATGTGATTATTAATTTGGGAAATAATTTGTATAGGATACCGGAGGTAGCCCTACTTACCTCCATCTCTTTTATCACTGCAAAGTAATGGAGTAAGATCATTTCCCAGACCATGAAATTTGTTTTCCTTATGATTCGCCCTCAGGGAAAGAAGAAGGTTGTGGCCATGAATTCCAGACAGGGCTCCTCCGCATAGTAACAACAGATGGAAAAGGTCGTGGAGGAGTATAGGGACATTTTCGCCTCACCTACAGGGGTACATATGCACTGTCAAATCAAGTACTCCATCGGTCTGACCCTGGGCGAGCTGCTACCCAATGGACCAATCTATCGACGCTCGATTTTGGAGAATGATGAGATCAAGAGGTAGATTTAGGAGCTATTGTAGAAAAGGCACATTCGGCCAAGCTCATCACCCTGTGGAAGCCTGATTTTATTGGTACAACAAAAGGATGGGACATAGAGACTTTGTATTGACTTTCGGGCATTGAACAAGATCACTGTCCATGATAGGTACCTAATCCAATGGATTGATGAACTTCTAGACTAGGTCAAGGGGGCCAAATATTTCAGCAAGATTGACTTAAAGTCCAGTTATCAGTAGGCGCCTATCGAACCCTCTGATGTGTGGAAGACTTCCTTGAAATCCAAGGAGGCCTTTTCCAATGGTTGGTCATGCCTTTCGGGTTGATGAATGCCCCCACAACTTTCATGAGATTGATGGAAGACATCTTGTGACCCTTCACCAATGCATTCATGGTGGTATATTTATATGACATCTTGATCTTCATCCAGAGTTGGGAAGAGCACCTCCACCATATTCGACAGGTCCTTCAAACCCTGCAACAACACAAGCTATGTGCCAATTTGGAGAAATGCACTTTTGGCATGACCTAGGTTCAATATATGGGGTACATAATTGATGAGAAGGGTGTGCATGTGGACCCAGCCAAGATACAAGTCATTCTATATTTCCCAACCCCAACCACTCTAACAGAGCTCTGCATCTTTCTGGGTCTTGCCAATTTCTACCCCAGGTTCACGTTGGGGTTGTCTCATATCACCTGGCCTTTAAGTCAAGTCACCAAGGGCAGAGCAAAACGGATTTTTTTTGTTCTGAAACCCAATAGAAGGCATTTTCCGAGTTGAAGAATCACCTTTTCTCTGCACCAATTCTCACAGCACCAGACCTGTATCAACCATTTGAGATTGAGACAAACACCTTCGACTATGTTATTGGTACAATTCTTACTCAGCAGGGGCATCCAGTGGCTTACCACAGTGAGACACTTTCAGACACATTTCTAAAGTATCCCACTTATGACAAAGAAATATATTCCATTTTGTTGGTTTGTCATCAATGGAAGCATTACATTCTGGGGAAGGAAACGTCATCCACACAGACCAACGACCCTTGTAGTTCATACAGACACAAGGGAAGTTTCTAAACGATCGACATCAGAAATGGTTCACATACCTTGAATAATTCCATTTTAAAATTAAGTACAAGAAGGACAACACCAATAATGTTGTAGACTACCTCATCCGACCACCAGTCATGGCGTTGATCACTGTGATTGACTCCTGTGGGCACAAGACTTCGGGGTGGCCGCATCTTCATGAGAGAAATCCAGAATTCAGCAGCACATACCAGACACTCCTGTAAGGTAACAAAGCTCCAATTTTTCACCTCTAGGATTCATTGTAATGCCACCTGGGACACATCTGTGTTCCTTCAAGCGAGTGTGCCAAGATGATTTGGGAAGTGCACTACAGTCAAGTTGTTGGACATTTCGGAGTAGAGAAAACAATGGCAGTACTGCAGAAGTACTTTTATTGGTCAAACCTTCATCAGGATGTTGGAGGTACATTAAATCCTGCACTTCCTGCGCCATTTCCAAACCAACCATCAAGCAGCAAGGCTTATATACTCCTCTACCTACTCCTAGTCAACCTTGGGAATCCATCTCCATGGGTTACATGTTGAGCCTTCCTTCTACTAAGCACAAAAATGACTGTGTTTTCATGGTCATCGACAAATTCTCTAAGATGGCCATTATGGCGGCCTATAAGAAGAGTATCACAGCAGAGGCCACTACTAATCTCTTCTTTGAGCGAGTGTGGGTACACTTTGGGATCCCATAGTCCATTGTCTTTGATTGGGACACCTTATTCCTAAGCGATTTTTCATCAAGTCTCTGGTCGATGTTGGATACCAAACTCACTATGTCCACGACTTTCCATCCCCAAACTAATGGCCAAACAAAAGTCGTCAATAGGATGATCATATACGTTCTGCGCATGTACAACTCAAAGCATCCACGCACATGGGATTAAAGCTTCCCCTATGTCCAACAAAGCTATAATAGAACTCTCCAAAGTTCAATAGGCCACAACCCCTTTCAGGTAGGGATGGAATTTCAGCCATTATGTCCCATTGATGTGGGCATACCATTTGTAGCTACTCAGGCAGATTCGAATCATGTCAAGTCAGAAGCTGACAGGACTAACAACTTCATTGAGCACATTCAACACAGCTGCCAACAGGTCCATGATATATTGGACAGAGCCAATTCTAAGTACGAGCAGCGCCATGGTCAGCATCAGGTGCCTCACAAGTTCCAGTTGGGCGACAAAGTTTGGCTACATTTACAGAAGGAGCGCCTCAGTGGACCCCATATCAAGATTCATCTTCTCTGATATGGGCCATACACCATCACCAAGGCTATAGGGTAAAATGCCTTGGAGCTCAGGATTCCATCGTTCCTTGGTCTGTACCCACTGTTAAATGTAGACCACCTTTAGACATACTTTCGACCATTGTTGGACACATCCAACATTACAAAACTCATACTAATAGAGCTAAACCCAGATTGCATGGAACATGCCCCAATTGATCGGATCATGGACACACAGATCAAGAACACTCTCCAGCACAAGACCCAAGTGTATTAGGTTGTCAAAGCTGGCCAACTCCTACACCAAGGCAAGTGGCGCACCAGGGACCAAGTTCAAAAGAAGTTTCCCCATCAGATGAAGGCACTCAATGCAATGGGGACCATTGCTTCCTAAGGGGGGAGGACTGATCCAGGTGGATATTGGTGGCCACCTTCCTATTCCACTTGGACCCCAAACACCATCTCTTTCAATTTTTCAGTTTACTTGATTGTAGCATAGTTTACTATTTTTGGTAGTTTTTCAGGTCCTGAACTTCTAGAGCCGTTTTGAGGCCCTAAAGGACAATTTTAGGGAAACATGAGAGACTAGAGAACACACAAATAGGTCTACCATTTTTTTTTCAACCTACTGTTCGAGATATTCGAAACGAGGCATTATGATAGCCAAACGAAGATCATATGCCAAAGTTACGACCCCGAGAAATTGATGTACCAATTTACCCAAATGGGGCCCACAGTTTTGGTGCTTCATCTCCTAGGGTTACGTTTCTGGATGTTTAGTGTTTTCCATTGTTTGTCAATAATAAATAGGCCTTGGAGCCTCATCATAATAGATTTTAAAGGCATGTGGCCACCACGTCTCTTATCAAAGATAAGCTACCATCGCCTGAGCTAGTTTATTTCCATTCTATTTGTAAGCATATTTCAGTATTATGATATTACTGAAATGAAGTGTTATTTCTATTGCATTTCTATTTTTATGGTTATATATGTAATTTGTTTCATTCCTGTTTAAGTTCGGATCACAATACTGCAGGTACATACCATGGTTAAGCCAATACCACGGACCCTTGTACCATGGTAATTTTCAAGCTCAATACCACAAGTACATCCCATGGTTAAGCCAATACCACAAACCCTTGTACCATGGTATTCTACAAGCCAATACCATAGGCAGATACCATGGTTAAGATGATACCAAGGATACATGTACCATGGTAATACTAACACCCAAACCAAGCAACAGAAGAATACATCTATCAAAGAGTACATCTACCTGCAATACAATCATCTTCACACTGAGCCAAATGCAACAAATTTCAAGGTTGACATCAATGCCAACCATCAAACACTACAACACAACACCTGCATCATCAATGCCTCTTCAACACATATTCAATTCCAATGGAACGACCATTTCAAACAGCCGGGGTTCTGTCAAGAGCCTTGGTCTGGGTCATTTCTCCTTTGTTGACATAGGTGTGTCAACGCCCGCATCAGCAAAACCCTAGAAAATTTATTGGAAATCCTTCTACACATGAGATGGATTTCATTTCATTCCTTTATCACTAAAAAATATGCTTCATATGCAAGGAAAATATTTGAATGCTAACATATCAATGATCCCTAATATATCTATACAAACCCTTTTATAAGTCACTAAAGTTTCAAGAGAGCATAAGATCGTTAGCTTATTCTTCATGTTAATTTCTAGATGTGATTTCATCAAGAGCTAGAAGGCTTAATGGTATATGAAATTTTGTTGACATAGGTCTTTGGTTGTAAATGAACAAAAATTATACATATCTCTTTCAACCTTACCTATCCATCCTTACAATATTTATATCATAAGGATTTGGTTCTTCTGCAATAGAGATCATTTGACTTTTCTTCAGTTGATAAATATCATCTTCCTTCAATAAAGGTACCTCAAACCTTCAGCCATCAAACTTTCAAACTTCACTTTAATAGGGAAATAGGTTGGCTCTATTTGTGTAATTTGTCCTTTTATGTATAGGAAGGGAGTCTTAATATCATGGCTATTTCACAGACTTGTACCACATAAATGGTTTTGGTATAGCTTGTATTTCCATATACTTCATATACCTTTAGATTCCTTATCACGGTCCTTCTTATAAAGAAATATAACACTAGATCTTCAGGCTTGGCATTATTCTTAAATACTGATAATTCAACTTCCTTCTTTTATAGAGAAATATCTTAGAAGATATGATCCTTATGATTAGAGATAGACCTAAGTAATTTATTCCTTTATCATATAGTTTACATGCACAGTCTCGTTCTTTATTTACAGATATGTTTCATAGAGTTTCATTCTCTTGGTTCCACAAAATTGGTTCTTTTTTCATAGAGGTATAGAGGAACTCAACCTTTCCAAGTGACATGTCACAGATAGCTTGTTCTATAGAAAGAAAAAAGCTCAAACTTTGATGTGTCACACTTCAAATTGTTTTGTCATGCCTCAGAAATATACTCTACACTGTTACATGCCTTAGAGAGATACCTCATGTTGTTCCATGCCTCAAAGGTTCCACATAGATATTGCTTCATATTTCACTATCTTTGTCCACCTTCAAACTTCATACCATTCAGTCTTAGACCTTTACTTTTGATTAGCCTCTCAAATTTCCTTAAGAGAGTAGCCTTGTCTTCTATGTTCAACCTCCAAGAGTGACTAGCCTTGTCTTCTATTTCATATTAGATGTATGTGTGTTGATGGGCTCCAATTAAGTGATGCAATTGTACTATAAATAGTCTTCTTCGTACGCGAATGGATGCTTATCCATATGGTTCCAAAGGGATAAGACTTGCTTATACAATAGTTTGGTTATCAAGAAGTTCAGGTTTCTAGGATAGTTTATATTTTGAATACAACTTTGTTTTCAGATAACTCAGATCTCTCCACAGGGTTCCATAGAGATAAACTTGCTTCTCGAATTTTTCATAGAGATATTACAAATTGACACTTGTTACCTTGATTTCATAGGAATTCTTGAGAAGGATTGGTCTTTCATAGGGATATAATTGATACTTTCAAAGAGTATTCCTTGATCTTATCCTCTTAGGTCTTCTTGTATACAATAATTTTTCATTCCATAAGCATTTTCTTTTAGACTTAGGTTTACTTAGGGATTTTTCAATAGTTCTCCTACCATCACCATAGCTTTGATACCATGTTGAGAAACTAAGTGTAGTGATGTTCAACACCTAATTTATTTTCATGATAATTACTTCTAAATTTTAGATGTATTCTTATTACTTCTTATATCTTCTTCATCAAGGAATTATACAAATTTTCAATCTCTCAGGAAAATATAGGGATCACAAAGAAACAATAGACACCAAAATTATACCACTAGCTAGGGAAAAACCGAGAAGGGGAAAACCCAACATTCCTTATTTTATAGAACCAAATCAAAATGAGATATCCAAGACCAAGACCAAATTGCTACCAAGATGCCAAGTCCAACCCTCCTCCAAGTCACCTTCAAGAGTCATATTCAGTGCTTGTCAAATCTGTTTGAAACTAGTCAACCATAGAAAATTTTGGTCCTACAACAAGGGAGGTTGAATTTTGGCTTGCAGTCACTTCAGAAATATTAGCCTCTTCACCCGTGCATGTTGTACTAGGCCTGAGATTTAGTCAATGATGAATATTCTTCTATGTGTTTGACTTGCTTTCTCTTTTCTTTGACTTTCTTCTTTTCTTCTTCACTACGTCCAGAAAAGCACTTCTTGTGATATATGTGAATGGCCTTCAAGTAGGTTGAACTTACTCTTATATATAGGTTTCAAGGAGGGTCTAATAGGTATCTTTTGGAGGACTAAGCCAACTTGTCCAAGGAGGGGAGACTAGGTCATCTTGTGGACTTATGACTCAATACGAAAATTGAAACCCTTTTTCTTTTCAATGTCCAAATGGGACATGACCCAAATACATTTTATTTTGACTCATAATAAATTATTTTTGACTCTTGTTTATTCTTTAAGCATGAAGAACATGCTTTGACAAAATATAATAAATATATTAATGATAAATTTACATTATCAGGACTGAACCTAGTTACAACTTCAACATTCCACACATATGTTGGAGATCCCATTATGGGATTACTCTAAGAATTCTAAATTACTTTATAACTCCATCCTCCTAAAACCAAGTAGGATTCTATTTGAAGGGAATGGAACCTAGATCTTCTTGTGGTGTATAATTACAAAAAAAGGACGATGATCTGACACCCTACTTGCCAGAATTTAGGAGGAACATTCCAGGGCTATCATCAACCAATTACTATGAATTAATAATATGTCTAGGAACATTTCAATGTGACTGTCACCACAGTGCCTATTTTTCCATGTATATTTTCCATTTTTTGGGGGTATTTCTACCAAGTCTTAGTCACTGATCAATTCCTCCATTTTATCTTTGTATGGATCTTAAACGATGTTGCCTTCCATATTCTCTATTGAACTGAGAGTAGTATTAAAGTATCTCCCCATTATATAATTGGTGTGCCATGTTTTATCCTTTATGAGATTTAAGGAAGCCCAACATGTAGTTTTATCCACACATTGGAGAGGGGCGTATACATTGATTAAGGGGATTTTCTCCCTTATATCTCTTTTTCCCAGAAGTACAGTGATCCAAAAAAGAGAAAGCATATTGTCAATTAGAGAGAAATGAATGTTAGACCAATACATACCTAGCTCCCCTAAGGATTCTTTTGAGTCTTGTGCGAATCCTAAAATTTGATGCTAGAACATTTCCACTACTTGATTAACTTCTTTCCCTTGTAGTTTTGTTTCTAGAATAAAAACTATGCATGATTTTTCTTGAGCAACAAAGTCCTTTATTATCAAGGATTTAACGAGGTTCCCCATACCCTTTATGTTCCATGATAAAACCTTCATTGTTTCTTGATAGGGATTGATTGTGAACCTTCTCCCACTTCTGGGGTTTCCAATCCTTTTGAGGATTTGGTCTTCAAAACGTTTGATATGACTAGTTGATTCCCAAACTTCTTCTTATGTTTTGTCTCTCTTTCACATGTTGTATTTTTCAAGGGCCTTCCTTTGTTTTTACTACTTTCAGTTTCATGGCTACTTCCATCATCTTCCTAGTCCAATGTTTGTGCCTTATTGTGAGTGATTACCCCTACTATAGATTGTCCCTCATCCATGTTCTCATTTATAGCTACTCCTTGGGTAGATCCACCTTCAACTTGTGTTGAGTTGACCTACGATTGATCCTCACTATTTTCATTGTTTTGAGATCCTTATAGATCTTGTATTTCTCCATCTCCTTGTTCCACTTATTCTGGATTCATCCCTGATTGACCTTGAACTAGATTAGAGTTTTCAATATCATTCTTTTTCTCTTCCACCATTTTTCAAGGCTTTGTAAGGATTTGAGGATGTATATTCTCCATTGCTTTTCATAACATTATAATTTTTTTCTCTTGTAGAATTACCTCTATTCCCCCCATGCTTCTGGGTCTTCCATTTCTACCCTTGTTCAGTAGGAGGGTTCGATCCTTTACTGGTTAGATATTTTTCGCAATCCCTCATGAAGTGGTTGTATTCATGGTAGAAATGACACTTGAATGGGATTTGTTCATAATATAGAGATTGGTAGTGAATCCATTCGCCCATTGTCAAGTTGATCTCTAAGGGTAAACCCTTTTCTAGGTCTGCTTATACATATATATTGGAATAGGAAAATTGGGATCCCTTTGTCTCAACCCTATCAAGATATCTCTTGACCGCATTCCCTATTTCTCTCAAACAATCATCGCTCCAACAAGAAAGTGAGAGATGAGGGAGTTTTACTCAGACAAGAATCAGATTTGGAATTTCATCGTCTAGATTGAAATCTATTTTCCACTTGTTGAGTTACATCCATCTAGATCTAAATAAATAAGGGCCATTTCAAAATATTACATCTTTGTCTTCTTTAAACTCAAACATAAAAGTGAAGAATCCATTCTCGCATGGATATAAATGAATATTGTCATTCATCTTGTCCCTCCAAGTTTTTTTAATCCATATCTTCATTGGACAAGGTATGGCCACATCCACTGAAATTTCTGACTAGTGTGTGTTCAAAGAAGGCCAAGTTTTTTTTTTTTTTTTTTTGGGTCAATTGTATATAACAATCACTAAGGCTCGAAAAGTAGTGGAATCTTCTTCTGGAGTAGGAAAAGGAGGGTCTGTGACCCCCTGTATGGCAGCCATTGCCTCAAGTGAAAATAAGGCTAGGGTTAGCAGCACCAAAGTTGTAGAATTGCGAAGCTCTATATAAGTTTTAGATCATAGTTAACTTCAAAAATAATTCAATAATTCAACTAGAATTATTGGTTTTCTTTGGCTTTTTCACCGTCAAACATTAAATTTCTTATGCATATATTCCACTATTAGAAATTAGATACATGGAAGAAGTAGATTAAATAAATCACAAATGGGTTTTCAAAACCAAATAAACTATTGTCGGAAATTATTTTCCATGTTTCTCAAAACCCTACTCATCTCCCACTGGCACACAAACTAGACGAATAAGTCACATCAATGGATGCATGGGAGCATAGTAATGAGAATGTTCCTTTCCATCCTACAAGGACACTATTGCTCAGAAATCTTACAGAGAAGTAATAGATGCACTGCAAGATGCTTGATCACACCAAAGTTGAGAGATGACAGTTAGGGTTACCAAATATAAAAAATAATCTCTATGAGGAGTTACACTAGAGAATATTATATCTCTATAATGACAATAGAAGAAAATCCCTTCACCAAATAACCATGTGAAGGCAAACCACATTACTACCATAGGGATCAGAGGTTAGAATGGCATACCTACTGTGAAAAGGGCTTGTGCCATAATGACAAATATTTGACCTAGACTATAGTTGGTTTGTTAAATAATAATGCTAAGGTATACAAATGCCACTAAATTGTGGCTCACAACATTTAAGAAAGGCAAGTGTATGCCTGATTTGATACCATGTTGAACATGCACAAAAGTAATAGGAAATATTTAAATAATTTATGTGACACATTCTATTCACAATATATACATATTAATACATTTTTATTGTCCCTTGTTTTTCATCTTCCTAGAGGACTCTTGGACTTCCCATAATTGCTAGCATTCACTTGAGGCTTTTCGCATTCCATTCAAGTGAATCAACCAAGTTTACATAACCTAAAGGAATATGTTTCATAAATTTCAATGTTGAACTACGTAGACCATAATGAAAGATAAGAATGAATATATTTTTCATTAATGTTATATACATAGAAATACAATTTCCATGGCCATTGGATTCGACTCCCAAGGTCCCTATGATTTCTCATGATGGTTCACATTCCACACCATGACCCTAGAACATTAGGTTTCCAACATCCCCTCCCCCTTTATCTGAAGCAACGTATATGAGTCCAAGAAAAGAGATGAGGATAATTATTAATGGTTCAATGTTCACTTTCAATCTAATGGTTTAAGGAAGAATGCAAACCAATGTCTTCTGTGAAATAGAAGGGCTCATTAATGATGTTTTAAAGATAACCAAAAAATATTGAAATGGTGGTTTGATGTTTACAACAAACTATTGGAACTTGGCTCTAAGGCTTAACGATTCCTTGAATATTTCCAAATTTGGGTTGAACTTGTTACCTTCTACTAATTGGAAGTGCTCACAAATGGAGATTTGAGTATGATGAAAAACTAAATCATGCTCATGGATTTGATTCTATCTACAAAATTGATTCTCATTCAGGCTTGAGGCTATGCCTTTGGTTGTTTCTCAGGCTTGCTTATACATGTTTGATTGATAGGGCTTCAAAACTAGAAGCCCATTGTCAATGAGTGATATTAGTCCCTTCTTGTTAGATAAAAAGACTAACATATTTCCAAAATGCTCACATGGATGAAGATACAAAATTTTGATCCTCAATGTAGCCAACTTTGTGAGGGTGTAGGCTCCACTCCTCAAAACCAAGCCATGTCCAAAAACCAAACAACTTTTTTTTGGCCATATAAGTAAATAAAAGAACCCAACAATGAGTCCATAACTAAAAAAAACACACTTTCCTACCTTGCAAGTAAAGGTAAGGCATCATATGTTAATTCCATCACCATGACTACATGGGTATAGCCCGGTTCGATTGACCAAACAATCCACTTCCTCCTTCTTCATTCTACCCTAATAATTCCTCAAGTGACTTTCCCTTAGTTTTAGGAACCAAAGGAGCCCAATGCATTTATTCCACCCATTGTTAAACTGGAGAAATGAATACCTCCTAATGGTGCTCAAATTATCTTGGTAATTGAGGACAACCTGAGACCACATCACTGAGGATACTAGATCCTCCTGCTCTAGGTGACAAGGGCTGGCTTCCCTTTCACCACAGGGGGTAATCCCTAGTGATAATCAGAATTGAATAGTCATTGTAGAATAATGTAAATTAAATTTATTTTCTAGTAAAATAAATAAGTAGGTCAGATTATAGATATGGAAGTGTGTTTTTAAAAGGAAGGGAGGTTAAGCTTTGGGGAAGGGTTCTTATAATAATTAAAAGATCAATAATTACAGTCAAAACCTTAAGTATGTGATGAGAAAAGAAAAAACATAAATTATAGATGAATGTGACAAAAAAGGAAATTAAAAGGAATGTTAGTTGTACTTATACTCCATTTATCGGTTGCTCATCATGATAAAAAGAAAAAAAATAGAATAACATCACGTATTATTGCATTCCATTCTCCCTCAAAAGACAAGAATTAAGACATGTTCATTTAATGATAGTATGAATATCTAAAAAACAAACAAATCATCTCATTATTGTGAAAAAATGGTGTTAATCAAGTCAACTACTAGATTTCCAAAATAAATCTGGATTCAAGCACATAAATTATAGGAAATATAAATGAAGAAAAAGAGCATACATTATTGTAATATGAACCTCTGCATGTGATATTGTAATAAAATCATCAACATCAAGTGTTTTCTAGTTAATTAGACAATATACAATGCAAAATTCATAACTCTCATTCCTCCAATAATATTAATATATGAAAGGATCAAGAATTAAGTAAAGCATTGCACTATAAGCAAGCGATCATGTCCCTTGTGGAAATTGCAAACCACATCAATATATACACACAGAAAACGAAATGAAAATTTAAAGTAAAACTAAAAAATACAATCTTCAAATTGAATAGCAGAAGGCTATAAAAACATTACTAATATGTTTGTGCAACAAGTGCAATCAGACCGTCTAGTATATTAAGTCTGTTCTTGCCTCCAAAGTTGTCCCTCCTACCACCCTTTTTGTGGACAATGTTTCCCCATTTTTAGGAGTTCTTAGTGATAATAATAATATCTCAATTAGGTTTAGTTACATATACTAGTTAGGAATACAAATCTTAGTAAATTTTAATGATGTACCTTAATTAATGAATTTAATCTTTTAATTGTTGTGTTTTAAACTTATACTTGATTTTAAAAATTAAAATCATAATAAGATATTACATATGCATATTTATAGTGTGACATTTATTTAAAATCGCTTAGTTATAAGCCCTACTTAGTTTTATTCTAATCCCTTTTGTTGATTTGAATTTTGTATTTTAGGGAGAGATATTTTATCATGAGAGTAAGAGAGGGAGTCATATGATGAGGGAGGTGCATGGAGAAATCGATAGAAGGAGCCAATATCTAATTGGTGTCAAATTGGCGACAACAACTCCCTTGACTTTGAACATGACCTGATAGCCAACTTCTTCCTTGCTTGGCTAAATGGTTTACAATAATTATTTAAGTCATAGACTTTCCTATCCTAGGAGAGCCTTGAGACTCTCAAACTTTTTATTTTTATTTTTATTTTTATAGCACTAACCTATATAGAGTGCATTTATCATCGATTAGTAGAAATCATTGGCTTAGATCCTAGTTCATATCTTAAAAGCGTGTAAATTCAAGTCAAATTTTATGCATTTCAAATAGGTCTATAGATCAACAGATGCCCGTAGGTTAACTATTCCATGTGCTAATGCATCCCTTCAATGAATATAATGTAATTATGTTTCGAGCAGAACCAAGATCTCGCAAAATCGCTTCTAGTTCCAATGTAAGAGAATTCACCCTAGAAAACAATTGTGTAATCTCGGGGTGGAGGTAGGGCTTCTATATTTATCTCATGCATGTCGATTCCAAGGTTGAAATCTATAATCCCCTTTCATTCATGATAAAAGATAACGAATCCATACCTTTCTGGCTGGCTTTGAAATTTGGCATTGACAACCCTATCTTCACCCTTACTACTCTTACAATGAAAATATTTGTTAAGTTGATGTATATTTCTTAGTTGCATAATATCTACATGGACATAGGTCATGCAAGGATGATTGAGCATAAGGAGAGCCATTTTCTTGAGATATGTCTTTCGATTTTCTTCATTTGAACTCTTTGGGCCATCTGCTTGAGGAATATTAGAATGATTCCGACACCATGTCTGTTGGACTATTTCCAATTCTCTTTGTGTGGGTCCTTTGAACCACAAATTTTAGTCAACATCTATGGCTTATACATCAATGGAATTTTCATCTATGCCTAGCAACATGGTACTCGTTGTGATGACTATTTTGTAGAGGACCATGTCTACAAAACACATCCCATTACAAGGAATAATGTCTGTCTATTTTTTCCTTTGTTCGCAGAAGTCAAGGACCCTCATAACGTTCCTAATGGTGTTGAATATTATACTTGCAACTAGGGATGTTGCACCCACTATTGATAATAATTTGAAAGTAATGGAAAAAAATACTTATGATGGTGACAAAATATAGCTAGGGGATAAAATTCCACCAGTGAGAATAACCTCTCTTTATGTTTGCAAAATAATGCACCACATTTCCAATAAGACCTACTGCTTTAATGAATGATGACAAATTCATGGGTTCACAAATATGTTGAAGGGACAACACTAGGTAAATCATTTGTCATCCTTAACGCATGCTCCAAACATTATTTCATTGGAGGATGCATAAAGTGTGGGATTGACAAAAGTTCTTAGGCTGGTAGAAGTAGTAGTGAACAATTAAGTGTTGAGAATGTTGTAGGTTGTTGTCATTGATATCAAATCTAAGTCATTGATGTCAAGTAATATCAAGTTCAAGGAGTAGTTTGTTGAGATTTTCATGCATGAGGATTATGTTGTTATTGATGTCTTGTTTATTTCTATTAACAATATGCTAAGCCTATGGTTATTGACTGAGTAGCATATATTAGAAGGAATTTTTTATGTAGGTGACTTCCTTCAAAGCACATGAAAATTTCTTGGTTGGCAAGTCCTCTCAAAGAGCTTTCCAATTGTGTATGGAACTTAGTATGAATACGAAGAAATGAGGAGAAATAAGAGTTGAAAGTGTTTCAATTTTAGCAAGGTTCCAAATAATCATGGTTCTAGTGTGGTCCCTTGATCAAACGAGTGCTAAAGTTGAAAGAAGCTTAGGAGGAAGCGCAAAGGCTAGAAAATAGTGGAGTGGTAAGCTACTAGCCCAACCCCTATTCAGAGGGAGCTGGGATAAAGCACTTAGGTACTTATAGAACCACCCCAATTCATTTAACATGCAAACAACATAAATGGATGATGAGTAGTGTGCGAAAGGCGATGAGGTGGTAAGGCCCCTATTTACATCCCTTAGTCATCAGGTGCTTGGCCTAAGCAACCAAGCGCTTATCAAACGACCTGAACTAAATGATGTGCACACAAAAGCACGAGCGACAAGTAGTAGGAAGCACAATGTGTTAGTACATGTGGCACCTCCATCTAATAGGTGGTGATGACGTGGAGATAGCTTGCAAGTACTTATGTGCAGGATGAAACGTGGAAATTTACATACGTGACACATGGCAGGTGGATTTGGCCTTTTTGGGTGACTAGGTGGCCCTTTTCTGAGTGACACATGGCAATGATGTGGCAAGACACATGGTAGAAAGTGATGTGGTTGTGATGTGATTGTACACATGGTAGGTACAAGTCAAGAGAGGAAATGTGGTAGGAACTAATTGGTGTACATGGACATGACTTGGAAACTTGGGATGCCTAGGGTCTGCGCCAAGGACTAGTTTTCTAATACCTCGTTGTGTTAAAATATTTTTTCATTTCTCATGATTTCATGAAGTGGGACCATTGGAAACTTCCCACTACTCATTGGAAAGGGAACAAACATCGAGAAAATTGTTCAACAATAGAGTAATGAGTAGTGATGCATCATCTAGATTCTAGTTCATTAAGTGAAAAATCATCTTGTGTTGATTCCATTTATCAAACTGTCAATAGATGGTAGACAAGACTTAAAGTTCAGGTGTTAAGTAGCAATGAATTGGTCACATCCCCTCATCGTAGGAGCTGGAAAATGAGTTCCCAAGGGCATATCAACCATCGACAGTTAGAGAAACATGAGGTGTAGATAAATTCCAAAAAGCAGTGAGCGATGGGCCAATAGAGGACCAACCCTCGATCACATTATGCTAAAGAAAGAACTCCCAGGGGCCTATCAATCATCAAGTTATTACAATGCATAAAAAAAAAAAAACTTGATAGTCCCATAGGTGAAAAGTGCCTTTGGGCTTAAGCTCATGGTTCTGCACTGCAGTCACATGCATAAGGGAGCTTAATATAAAGTGATGTGATGGATAAAAGTTGGTGTTCGGGTTCCAAATTTAGTGGTTAGAAGTTTGGTGTTTTTGGGACCACAAAATCAAAAAATGCCTGAATCTTTAAAGTTGAATGAAGGAACGACTGAAATATGGTTGATGATAGAGGATATAAATGTTGATGGTAATTTAACGAGTTATATGAAGTGGATCATATTCTCATTGTGAATGTGAAAAGACTGATATAGTTAAGTGAGGAATTCCATGGCTAAATACCATGAATTTATGCCCATGGTAATTGAACGACCAAATATATAAAAGAAGAAGAGAACAACATAATATTGTGATGTTCTAATGGTAAATTAACACATTCATTCCTACATAACCATGAGCGATGAAGAGCGTTGGGGACATAAGATTTGGGTTGTGTGAAAGATGAAAAATAGATATGAAGTCCTAATGTGTGTTGTAGTAGACATGGAACCAATGTGTGTGAGTTGTGTGAGCGTAGTTGTGTGGAGGATGATGCATGAGTGTAGCAATGTGGACCTGTGCATATGAGATAAGAATTCTATGAATAAAAATGAGGTATTGAGCAAAAGAATTGCAAATACAAGAGAAGATATGAGTTATTGGTCTAAGCATGCATGAATTACATTTGAACATATAGTTTAGTTAGAACTGGAGGAATTACATTAATGGATGTTTGAAGTTTAAATTGAAAATAATGTGCCTATTTTTGAAAATGGATGAAATAGGGTTATTCCTACACATTAGGGGGTTGGTGACTCCTTCAAGTTGGCACATGTAAAACATAAGGAGTGGGTTCTTCCTTCAAGTGGGTGCTTGTAAATTTAGGGGATGGGTGTCTCCTCCTTGTTGGAGCCAAATAAGATGATGTAATAGTAGGTTGTAGCCTACAACAACATTTAGAAATAAGTTTTGTGGTTTTCTCCCTTTATGGATTTTCACATACAACTAGTGTTTCTATGTGGTTTTTACATGATTGATTGTTGAATGATTTGAAATGTTGGATATTGATAATAATTGTTAAAATTGGCCATTATACTGATTCACCCCCCCTTTGTGTAGAAATGTGATGTAGAATCTCAATTTCTCAAGACGTTTGATCTAAAATCAAGAGACACAATCATACTCTACTAATCCGCGAAATTTAATTCACAATTTATAATAACAATCACACACTTGCATAGTATTTTTCTAGGGGAAAGAAACTGCTAAAAACCCCTTAATCCTACTTGCATTAATCAAATGAATAGAGATGTATTACAATTTCTTTCTTTCTCTGAGCACAAACTGTAAGTGAATAACCTATCTCTTTGCTCAATGAGAAGATCTGACCTAGACTTAGTCAATTTTTTCCCCAGCTTGATCCCCTATTACCTTGTGAAATTCTTGAGGAATTAGGCCCCTATTATTTAGGAATTCTCCTCCAATATATTATTCAATTCCCAATGTTGATCATTTGGTTTCATGTAACAATTGTACACTCTAGAATAGTCTACAACTGACATTACACTGCCTTGGAATATCCACCTTAGCTAGGGAACTCGAATTCTCTGCATGCACTAGCTACTTTGGACTAACTGATCAGTTAACTAGATGATAAATTAGTTAGACTATTGTCCCACTGCACAAATGAACTTGCACTAGTTTGATCAACAATTAGAACTAATTTAACTAAAAAAAACTTGAAATAACTAACCTTGATTGCTACAAATTAGCAATAACACATGCTTAACTAAACTCCAAGCCCTATAACTTGAATTTACACATGTTAACTACATCCAAGTTGTCTGCTAATGTGGCAATTTGAATTTTCCCAATTTGACCAAGGCAAAATCAAATTGAGACTTTCTTGTTGCATTTCTCAACACTTCCTCTCAGAAAAAAAATGATTATCAACCACCCCTATCCTGCACCTATGGAACTCAAACATTCCTCTTGACAAGGCCTTTTTCAAGATGTTAGGATCTTGTTCCTCTCTCAGAATGTATTGTAGCAAAATTATCTACCTCTACACACAGTCCCATAAATGGTGATACCAGATATCTATATGCTTGGATTGATCATGAAATACTAGATTCTCAAAGAGCTTAATGCAACTTTGATTATCGCAATAGATCACTATTGGATCCATCATTTGACCAAATAGTCCCACAAGTATCTTTCTCATCTAGATCGCCTCACATGTTGCTTGACTTGCAGCCATGTATTATGCTTCTGTCGAGTCGAGCGCCACTGATATTTGCTTCATATTGTACTAGTAAACTGTTATGGACCCAACAATGAAAATTCCACCTTATGTACTCTTTCAGTTGGATGGAATCCCAACCCAATCTGCATCTGTGAAGCCACACAACTTCACTCCCTTCGTCTGTCTGTACCATAATCCATACTTGGTAGTGCCTCTGAGGTACCATAAGACATGCTTTGTTGCCTTTGAAAACAATTTGGTTGGCCTAACAATAGCTTGGCTCGACTAGTTGAATACATAGCACATATATGGTCATGTGTTCACAAGATACATCAGTGAACCCACTAATTGTCAGTAAATGGTAGCATCCACCTCTTCACCTGAGGTGACAATCTCCTTCCTCTAGCTGGTTGCTAGAAGTGTCTCCATGGGCTTATAACTCTCCATGCCGAATATTTGTAGTATATTGTTGGCATACTTACCTTAAGACACAAACAATTCCCCATTTCCTTGCCATACTTCCATCCCAAGGAAGTAGTGCATGAGACCCATGTCTTTCATCTCAAATTCCCTTGAAGGATCCTCGTTGCAAGATTTGATCAACTGCTCATCACTAGTTTATATTAAATAATCAACATATAAAACAATGATAAACAATTTACCTTCTACCAAAATATGATAGAGGTTCGCTTTTGCTTCAATTTTGGTGAAGCCTAAACCAGTGATATAATTTTCAATCCTAGGGTACCAAGCATGGGGTGCTTGTTTCAGACCGTACAATTCTCGCTGTATGCACAAATGAGACTCCCAATCAAATGTCTCAAAACCTTCTAGTTCCTAGATGTACATCTCCTCCTCAATAACTCCATTGAGGAATGTTGTTTTTACATCCATCTGGTGGATCTTCCACCCCATCTATGTAATCAATGTAGTAATTGATCTAATGGATGCTTACCTTACTACAGGAGCAAATATTTCCTCATAGTTAGTTCCCTCAACTTGAGAGAGTCCTTTTCCACAAATATGGCCTTATACTTCTCTATGACTATGTCTACTACATTCTTAACTTTGAAGATCCTTTTCAGTCTTGGGACCACTTCCCAAACAATTTTCTTCATGATGGATTCATATTCTTTCACCGTTGCTTCAACCCAAACAAGTTTCTCTACTTCTTCCTCAAAATAGGATAGATCAGTGTCTACAAGAAATCTTTAGAGCCATGTAGCTAGTGTACCTCTCATGTTACCTCCTTTGCTTACACAAATTTGAGGGAGCTCCCACATTCTCCCTCACATCTTGCACCAATATATCAGCTTCCCTAGTTATTTTTCTCCCTTATATGGATGGTTTTACTTGAGTGGTATATCCACTCTCTTCTCCTCTATTTTTGGCTGCTCCACAACTTCCTGAAGCTCCTCCTTTGGAGCTAAACTCTCCTGTTCTGGTGGGATTTAAAGATCCCTCTGAAGAGAGCACCAGATCACTTTATCCTCGTCAAACTTTACATCCCTTCAAACAACTGTCATTCTGAAGGAAGGTAAGTACACACAGTAATTGTCTGGAGTTTTAATGTAACCCAAAAAACTCCCAACTCAGTTGTCGACTCAAGCTTCTCCCTCAAAAATTTGGAGACATGGAAGTAAACAAAGGCTCCAAAAATCTGAAGTGAGACACATCCAACTTTCTCCTCAAGAAAGCCTCCTTTGGTGTAGTCATACCAAGAATCCGATGAGGACTCTCATTATGCAAGTATACTATTGTGTTACATGCCTTTACCCACAAATGAAGTGGTAGGCCTTGGTCATGTAGCATAACACTCGCAACTCCCACAATGCTACAATTCTTTCTCTTAGCTACCCCATTCTGCTGCGAGTTGTGGGGTGTTGTTAGCTCTCTTCAAGTGCCTTATTTTGCATAGAAATACCTAAAGTCATTCAAAAAATACTCTACTCCAATGTAATTCCTGAGAGCCTTCACCTTCTTGCCAGTCTATTTCTCAACTAGTGCTTTGAATTCTAGAAACTTTGAGAATATCTCATCCTTCTTCCGCATGAAGAAGATCCAACACTTCCTTGAGAAATCATCAACAAAAATAACATAGTATATGTGTCTGGTTATGGAGGCTATCGAGAAAGGTCCAAAAACATCAAAGTGGACTCTTTCTAATACTACATGTGCTTTGCTGTCTCGATCATGGAATGTGGGTTTCACATGCTTCCCCAAGGTACAACATTTGCATACATCCTGTTTCTCAAGTGCTCCTTTAGGGAGGCCAGTGGTAATTTATTGCATAATTCTAGGGCTTCATGATAAAAATGGCCTAATATCCTGTGCCAAAGTTCATCGACATCATGGCTCTAAATTTTCTCTTCCTTACTACTTAATGTAGCACAATCTTCCACATCCAACTTGTATAGTTTCTTTACCCGAACCCTAATATTCTTCAAATGTACAATGCTTATGTTTCTCAAGAATTCTTTCACTTTGTTGAATATCACATCGTAACCACAGTCTTCCAAAAATAATCTAGAGATGAGATTCTTCTTTAGGCCTGAAACAAACATGACATCTTTGAGGCACAGAGGGGATCCTAACTCCCTCTAAAGTTTTACTGTACCAATCCAGGTAGCACTGTACCTTCCACCATCCCCCAACTCAATATGAATCTGGAGATGTTTCTCCTCTAGGTCTCTGAAAAAATCGCTACACCTTGTCATGAGAAACAAGGCACCAAAATCCAAGTAACAATCACTCCCCATCACAGTGCTAGCCATGTATGTGATAAGGGTGAAATCTAGCTCAAATTTTCAATCCAATGCCTCACCTACTACTCCTCCTCAGTTCTTCTTGCTATAATTTGTGTGTGGACACTTCATAGCATAATGTCTAAATTCATGACAATTGAAGCATTTTATTTTGGACAAGTCCTTCTTCTTGCCCCAATGGTTGGATTCTAGTTTGGTTTGAGATTTCTTCCCTTTGATTTATTTCCCTTTCCAACCGATGAAAAAATTTATTCATCCTCTGTTTTAGATGAAGCCCCATCCTGGTTATTTCACCTGAACTCTTCTTGTACCAAGTTAGAACACAAACTTTTCCACTTCGGTAAATTTTCCCTTCCATTTACCAAGTCTTGGTATCTATGCCAGCTTTTGGGAAGGCCTAGAAGAGCTAGGATCACCAGGTCCTCTTCTGCAACAATCACACCACCCCTCCAAGCTCATCCTGAACTTGTGTAAATTTGGTGAGATACTACATGATAGTATCATTCTTCTCCATTTTAATTTTTTGAAGTTTGTCCTTGAGGGCCAGTTTCCTATGGTCATTCTTATTCTCAAACAACTCTGTTAGTGCCTTCCACATTATGAAAGGAGTTTCTTTCCCATGGAGATTTTAGACAATGTGATATCGCACTCCATCCAAAATTATTCTCCTTGCCTTGGCTACATATTTCTTCCATTTGGGATAGGTTTTATGCATCATATGCTTGTGGTTTTTTGAAAAGTGTAACTAGTCTTGGTATTCAAAACGAAATATGTAATTATGATTTTAAGTAATTAATGTAAAGAAGAAAAATAAAATTATTTTTGTAATTCTTGTCTCATGGGTTTCATGAGCAAGTAATTTTATTTTAGTTAAGGCTCTCATTGTGAGCATTTTGGATTTGTAATAAAGTCATAAAGTCTAGGGAGTCAATGTCATATGTTGAATACATGTTACATATTATAAGAAGTAATTTTGAATGTGTAAATAACCCTCCAATACCTTTTCACAAGCTATTCATCACGTCGGCCTAAGGATGTTTCCAAAATGACATGTCGGCCTAGGGTCCAGTTTAAGTTGGTTTATTATGGATGCAAAAACCACTATAAATAGGGTAGCTCAGCCTCATTTGAAGGACAAAATTTTGGTCAAGGTCTGAAGTAAGAAAGAAGTGAGAAAATCTCAAGAAGGAAACCTCATCTCCAAGCGAACAATAAGGGAAGTTATACGAACTATTTCGGATATGTTTTAGGGCTCATATACATCACATATTCGAAGGAAAGCTCTGCTACGAAGAAGGAACAAGAATAGATCAGTCTAAAAGTCGAATCAAGAAAGAAGGCATTGCATTCATCAAGCCAAAGTGAAGAAGGAAGTCTCCCCATCCAACCGAAGCGGTAACCAGGAACAAAATTTGGTCAATATACTTCACAATTGCTGCAAACTAGGAATCATAGATTTATAGGTATGATCCATGGAGCCCAGATAGTTAAGAAGAAAAAACAAGCAAGAAATTTGACCATCATTGACTATGTTATCCTCTACAATTTCCTAGGCTGAGGAGGAGATTGAACGAGGTAACCTCGAACTTACTTTCAGCTCAGTAGCTAGCCCTACTGAGCCAGAGAGGGATCTCTCAAAGTTTTTATCAATGAATAGCTTTAAAGAACAAAGTTTTTAGGCTAGATATGCAAGTTTGTTTGTGTATTTGTGAATTTGAGATTTTAAGGTTTGCTGGACTAGGGTTTAGAGCAAGTGATTAGGTCTAGGCTTTAGTAATGCAGAAACAAGTATAGAATGGAGGCAGGTATCAGTAGGCTATTGTATACCTGAAATGTTGTCAATGTAGTATAGAATAGAAAGTTTTGAAGAGACTAATGAGGATATGTAAGTATGAGTTCATTAGCTTTAGAAGAAATAAACACAACTATGAACACCACATAAACAAAGTTTGAAATCAAGAATCTTGTCTATTTAACTGCAAGGTAATTCATAGAAAGAAGAAAAAGCATGTGAAGAAATATGATTTAGCCATTAGAAACTGATATAAAGATTAAACAAACACCATAGACTCACAGAACTAGAGTTCCTGAAAAATAGTTGCAACTGCTCTTGTATTAGCTGAAAAGATCATAACATACAAGCCTCCTCCAAAAAAGTACAAACCTTCTATCTGAATGAGAAATAGTACATATAGAATCAATTGAACCACTTCCCCACCTTCAGGAGTCAAATTCCTAGGTGGTGGAACTGATTGCAAGATTCCCTCAACCAACATGTGAGAGTGAGAAGGTCAATTACAAACACTTCTTGTAGACTTTGATTTGGATTATACTTCCTTAATGAAGCTCATTAAACATAAAAAAAAAACTATCATGTGAATTTATTCATGCCAACATTATATAACCTCGAACCAAGTTCAATTACATCAAGATTTTTGACTTTGACCAAGTCAAACTGAAAACTAGGAAATTTACATAGTGAAATTTAAAATAAAAAACACAGGAAATTGGAGAAGCGCAACACCTACTTTGAGCCCACTTTAAGGTGCCTTCCAGAAGTCCAAATGAATATATGCAAGAATGGTCAACTATACTTTCCAGTCTAGTTTCTAGAACACCTTGAATTTTTTAAAATGACCCATGGGAAGGCCTTCAAGAATCCAATCTCCCAAGGTCACTCCAGAAGTGCAGCGCCTATCAAAAAGAGGTCCAAAAAGCTGATTTTTGACCACTTTTTCACCTTTTTCTCAAAATTTGGGCTCCCTATGGAAAATATGAAGAAATTGGTTTTGATAGGATGCCAAGGGCTTTCAAAAAATGCAAGTCATTCCTGATTTGAGTTCCTGAGGGAAAAGCGCAACGCCAAGGTGTTGCGCTTCTATGACTGGCCAAATTTCTACATAAGGCACCAAAATATCCAAAAAACCAAAAATGTTCAAAATTTCTTCAAAATTGATCAAAAGCTGTAAAATGAAGTATATTAAGCCCTCATGAATGCTTCAGCAAGCATCTCTAAGTTACCCTTCTCATTTTGGTCCTTTAGGGCTTCTTTGAGCTTGTTTTCCAGTTGTTTAACCTTGATATTGCAAATCATATTCTTGGCCTGGTAGTGATGTGCCATATGCCTTAGTAGTTGGTTGTCTCTATTGGCCTTGTCCAAAAGCTTCCCCAAGTGGTCATTCACCTTTCTAACGAATACTCCCTATCTTCATTGACCTTTAAGGCAATTCTGTCTTCTAAATCTACTTCTTCATCCAACAAGATGTGTTCTTTCTCCTCTTTGAATGCTTTCTTAAGCCCTTTGGTTCTTGGCCTATTTTTCTTACCTTGTTCTTGAGTTCCTTCAAGCTCATTGATTTCCAAGACTGATTTTCCCTTGTTTGCTTGCTACAATAGTTTAGCTTGCTCCTTCTCCACGATAAGTTGCTTTGCCTTTAACTGACTATTTTCTTGTTCTAAGAATGAAATGCCAAATATTTCCCTTGCCATGTTGTCCATGAGTTCTCTGATATGAGAGTCTTTGTCTTTGATAATATGCTTCATTCTTGAGGGCTCATTTTCTATTTCTAAGTATACTAACTCAAACTCATGCTCAGCCAAATCTTTATCTTGCACTGGTGACCCCTACTTTGTTGATGTAAAAGGCTTGGCCCCTTTCCCACCATGAGAGGTAAACATAAGCCTTTTCCCTCTTTTTTACATCCTAGTCACCTAAGGTCTAGGTGCTTTAGGAATCTCCACTGATTTTCTTGAAGAACCAACCTCCATTTGTTGTGTTGGAATGCTTGAATGTTGAACTGAAACATTGATTTCATGCCATTTCAATGTTGCCTCCAAGAAAGAATCCCATGTCATGTTCTTCTCTACAAGTTGATGGATAAACATAGTCTTGATCAAACTATGATGAAAGAGACTAGGATAGTGTTCTTTGTTTTTCACCTGTATCTTCTCTGACATCTTGGAAAGGATCCCACATAGATAGTTGCACATGTTTAGAGGTTTCTAAGCTGTAAAGTGCATTAGAAGCCGGATGTGATAGGCATATAATCTAGAGAACCTTCCTTCACATGTGAATAATTTCATGATAACTTTCATCAATGGAGCATATTTCTCCAACAAGTATCTAAAAGGTATGATATGTGTGTGAGTCTCCCTGTATGGTGTTTTCAAGAAGGACCTGTAATGTACAATATCTAAGTTCATCCCCTTAAACCAATATTCACCATGATCTGGTATCCCTGCAGTAAGTGAAATGGAAGCCACTGAAAATGTGAACTCCACACCAGCAATAATGAAACTTTCCCCTTTCAAATGAGTAGCAACCCAATTTGTCAAATGTTCATGGAAACCTACTTCACACACCCTTTTGCAGAAATCTAGACAATTCACATCTTCAAAGCACTGTTCGATAAAGGGTGATGCATTGATCTCATTGTAATTGGATATTTCATATCTGATAATTTTTCCTCCGTTATGGTGTTTCTTCCTTTCTATTGAATAATCTCCTTCCATGATGACTGAAACCCTAACAACAGGGAAATGAGAAAAAACAGTGAGAGATGAGTGAAAAATGAAATGATGGATAGGTGGAGTGGAAAAAATGGCAAGGGAAATTTCTAGGAGGTGGATATGAACTGTGAGAAACTTGTGAAAATGAACTTAGGTGGAATGAAGGACAAGAGTATTTGTGAAAAATGAGAAACAAAGTTTCTAGGAAAACTATCCAAATTCCTTAGGAATGAGCTAGGGTTTTATTTTTGGTGAAGTAATTCGGTGATTTGCAGTTGGTTCAATGGTTCATAATGTATATTAAACATGTGTAGAGGTTTATAATGATAGTTTTACATGTTTAACATATGAAAACTAGACCAACCATCATCAACCCTAGCTCATTTCATGAAAAATTCAGTAAAAACCCTAAATGAAAAAATCTTAAGCTTGAATCCATATTGCTAAATAAAAAGGTAAGTAAGGTGATGTATTTACTTGTAGATGAGTTTAGGTTAGCAAGAAAACAATTTAAAATCTTGAAATTTCAATTTGGGTGAGTTTTTGAACGTTTTGAGCTGCTCTGGCACAAGCGCAGCGCAGTCTCTGGAAGCGCAGTGCCAAAGCACATCACAATGTCCAGAAACATAGTGTCGGCCTCAGAAGTGCAACACAGTCTCTAAAAGCACAACAATTTGAATTTTTTGCCAATTTTGCCTAAAAACCAGAGTTTTTCTCGCCAATGGATGAGAGAGCCCGATGCACAAAGTGAAATAAAAGGAAAATAAAATGAGTTTGGAGCTTTTTGGGTTTATATAGGCAAGTTAGTTTTCCTTTTGAGAATAAATGGGCCCCACAAACCTTTCAAAAAAATGATTTTTCACTTTTAAGACCGAGTCACCTTGGAGAGCTGAAACTTGGGCTGCATTTTCACTTTTTGAACATTGAAACTTCTTCTCTTGGAGCCTTTGAAACTGAAATCATGATGAACTTGTGAAAACTCATCAAGTTAATGTCAAAGAGATGCTTGTCATGTTTTATTTAATGTTGGATTTACACATGATGATGATGGACCTTGAAACCCTAATGACCAAATGAAAACTTGAAACTAAATGGAATGATGATGACAACTGATAAAATGGAAACCTTCTTTTTATTATGACACCTTCATCTAAATGAGGGAAGTGACCAGCATATGTGACTTTCCCAAAAGACTAAAATCATTCCTAGACCAACTAACTAGTAACCAGATTTTACTTTGTAAACCTAGTGACATGGTAAAATTTGACTTTGAGACTCCTGACAGATTTGGTAAAAGCATATTTGATCGTTGGTGACAAGAAAACAAGACTAACGCTAACAGACTAATGGAAGACAAAAATTCTTGTGACTTGGTCTTGGAGAGGTGAAATAGGTCAAGGGTCTCAGTATTGGTATTCTTCAATTCAAGTATCTATAAGAATAAGAATTTGTTTGGGTTTTCCTCTCAAGTTGGAGAGGTTTTGGCCCTAGTTGATTACCTACATTTTGTGTCTCTTGTCTCTTTATTTTTTATTCATTGGTAGATGTTTGATGAAGAAGAACATAATAATAATATAAGTAAAGAGAAGATCCTAATCTAAAGAAGTAAAAAAACATTCACTAGCAATTATCATTATAGAGAAATATCTTAATTGTTACGCCCTAGATTTCTCAACATGGTATCAGAGCTAAGGTGACAAATCAAGGAAAGGGCATCTCATCAAGAGACACACAAGCAACCAAGGATCAAATCTCGAAGGATATCAAAGTGAAGTCAATTAGTGTCAAAACCCTAGATTGAAGTAGAAGTCTACCTTGGAAGAAGTCTTGGGATCCTTAAAAGACCATAAAGACCCTACTCAAGTTGAAGGGACTTATAAATAAAGTTTCTTAAAGACTATTCATCCTAGAGAAGCAAGATCAAGGACATTTCCATCATCTTCAAGTTTTCTAAGGAAATTTCCTCTCGTGGAAGAAAGGACCTTACCATTGAATAAAATCATCCAATAAGAATCAAGAAGTCATTATTGATCATCATCAACAAGGACATCACCATCAAAGGATATAAAGTGATCTCCATCATATAAAGTGATCTCCATCTTTGTAGGGTCAAGGATCATTCTTGAAGGGATCTATCTTCATTAAGGAGAAGTTATATATCATAAATATTATCATCAAATTCAAGGAGGAAATAAGTGGAAGAAGCATCTTCACAAGTAAGTATATTTATGTTTGAATCTATAAAAATATATTTTTGAAAGGAAAGCAACAAATTGGTTGGGGCTTCAAACTATCTTTCATGGAAGAAGAGGATATATTTGAATCTCATTGAAAATAAGGTTATGGATCATGTCAAAGGATCTATCACCAATCTAGCAAAAGAAGATTCTCAAGCACTTGCAAAGTTTATGAAAGGGGAAGTGAGGGCTCAAAGGATTCTAATAGAATCCATCAAGGGTCCCCTCATTCCATGTGTATCTGAACTCGACACCTAAAATGAAATATATGACAATTTGGTAGAGTTATTTTCTGTAAGCAATGTAGGAGAAGCTATCTCTCTAAGCCAAGAACTCTACAAGCTAAGGATATCGAAAGAAGAAGGGATAACTTCATACCTTATGAGGATATCTAAAATAAGGTATCAACTTCAAGATCTGGGAGAAATAATGTCTGACAAGGAGATGACCACTGTAGTACTAAATGCATGACTAGAGGAATGGGGTAACTTTACTTCAAACATTTATGGGAAGAAATAAGTTACTCTATTCAAGGATCTATAGTCTCTATGAAAAATCTAAGGAACGAGACTGAAGGCAAAAACTGATGTAGGATCCAGTGAGAAAAACCAAGCATATGTTTCTATGGCAAGGAGAAGAGGAAAGGTTGGGAAATTTGGTCCTCAGAAAAAGAAGAAGAACCTAGCTAAGGTTCAATGCTATGGATATCAAGAATATGGGAATTACAAAAGAGATTTTCCTAAGCCCAAGAAGGATAATAACAAAGAGGTAGAGAAGAATCCCACATCACAGAAGAAGTGGAGGAAGCTGAAAAGAAGAAGTCCAAGAAAGAGGAAGTAAAATATCCGCACTATGATTGAGATAGTCTTCCTCGCCTATTTCTTTTCAAGTTCTCTATTGTAGGATATGGCTATCATGAATTACTAAGGAAAATGATACAATGCATCATGGCATCATAGAAGCATTAAAATCAACATGTCATGATCATAGAGAAAAATAGTTGAAATAGAAGTCTATGGCAGTCAACTACGGAAGGATATAGCTCTTGGTAACCTCATTTTAAGCATAAATGGAACTTATGGGAAAAATAAGAAATGTTCATCTAGCATAAGGCTCATCATACATCAGTCAAAGGGGAACATTTGTTGAATGAGGATGCTCAAGATCCTCTATTGGAATATTCATCGGAAGGTTCACCATTCAAAAGGAAGCAAAGGTTTCATCAAGAATTCCATTTTGTGGGAATTCATGGGATGATTTATGATGAAAAAAGATGTGAAGAAAATCAAGGGATTGAAGTTCTTTCAATCAAGGAAGCTACTGAAAGGAATACTTATATGACCTAAAGGAAAATGAGATATGTATGCTTGTAGTCAATATTTTAGAGTCATGTGATATGGTTGCAGGTAACATGGATACATGATCTATCTCGAGAGCATGATCAAAAGAAATGGATATACTCCTTTGAACAGATGAAGGAAGGCATGAATCACACATTGTCTAGATAAAATCAACATAATATGTCCTCGTATGAGATATGAGATGGTTGACAATAATTCAAGGAAATTTTATTAAAAGTTCTTGGGAAGGAAATATGTGAAGAAAGAAAGGAAGAGATCATGAAATATGCAACTATGGAAAAAGAAATAAACATATGAGGACTAAGAGATTGACTAGGATATCTCCATGAAATATATGAAGGCTTTTATGAAGTCTAAAACATAAAGAGACCCTTGACAGTATATATCTTTTGGAGATGTGTCAATGTGTATGTAGGATGCTTCTGCAAACTAGAAGATGTCATGATGAAAGACCATCACAAAGGTAATTTTGATTTAGTGTTCATTCATTGTTTTTGAATGATATTTGGATGGGCTTATCCAGGGTTTCCAAGGGAAGAGCTATGGATATCTTCCACCACTGATGTCCATGTAGTAGGATGAAATATCCTTAAGGAAACATGGCATGAAGGAAGGCCATATAAGAACAGATGAATCATTTCTCAATGAAAGGAATAATGACATGACTAACTCATGGATGAAAGTGATGGATGGTCTGTGCCCTACGAAGAAGTCCCAAAACATGAATAATCTTGAATAAAGAAAATAATTTCATGACATTGTAATTTGTGAGGAGGATTTATTCAGGTAGTTGGTTATCCCATCATCATTTAAAGAGGTTTTGTTGGTCCCCAATTAAGAGGGAGCTTGGAAACAAGTTTCTAGCTTGGTAGACACTTGGAAGCAAATTCTTAATCCAAGAGTGAGATTTGGTACATTCTTTCGTAGGAATCAGTAGATTACTTCATTGGAATAGGTATATCCTCCCTAATAAGAGGGAGAGATAGACATGTCATTCTTGTCTTCACTTGGGAAGATAAAACGGAGGATTGGGTAAACATCTAACATCTGATGCTCTTTGAGGATGAGGTAGGGAATCCAATATAAGAGTAGTGATAGAGGACCGATATTATTTGAGGACTAGGAATCTAAGATAAGACTAGTCCTGAGGAACGTACTCTAAGAGAACTCGAGTGGGGTATGTTCCAAGAGAGACAATGATGAGGGTGTCTATACATCATTGGTCTTGCCAAAATTGTGCTCTGATGTTGTGGAGAGATAGAGTTGTTAGTCAAGGCCTTGCTATGTGACAATGTCGGTTGATATGATGCTAAACAAATGGGTTTCCAATTTGACTCTTCTTATGAGAATTCTTTAGATTGAGAATGTCCAAGTACCTTGTATGGATTATGAATACCTCCCTAGTTAAGAGGGAGTGGTGAAAAATATAACTAGGTTCGGTCTTCAAAATGACATATGTAATTATGATTTTATGTAATTGATGTAAAGAAGAAGAAAAAAAATATAATTCTTGTCTCATGGGTTTCATGAGCAAGTAATTTTATTTTAGTTAAGTCTCCCATTGTAAGCCTTTATGTTTTTTTATCAAGTTATAAACTCTAGGGATTCAATGTCATATGTTGAAGACATGTTACATATCATAAGAAGTAATTTTGAATGTGTCAATAACCATACAAGACCTTGTCACAAGTTATTCATCATATTGGCCTAAGGATGTTTCTCGAATGACATGCCGACCTAGGCTCTAGTTCAAGTCGACTTATTATGGATGTAAAAACCACTATAAATAGGGCATCTTGCCCTCATTTGAAGGAAAAAACTTCGGTCAATTTTTGAAGTAAGAAAGAAGTGCAAATCTCAAGAAGGAGGCCTCATCTCTAAGAAAATAATATGGGACTATATATGAACTATATCGGATTTGTTTTAAGGCTCATATACATCACACATGTGAAAGAAAGATCTACTACATAGAAGGACCGAGAATAGATCAATCTAAAACTTGAATCAAGAAAGAAGACATTGCATTCATCACATTGAAATGAAGAAGGAAGTATCCCCATCCAAGCGAAGTGGTAACAAGGAAAAAAAGTTGGTCAATATACTTCACACGTGTTGCAACTAGGAAGTCAAGAGTTGCAAGTCTGATCCAATGAGCCGAGATAAACAAGAAGGAAAAATAAGCAAGCAATTTGGCCATCATTAACTAAAGGAAGAGAAGAAGGCTTGTGACTTGGCCTTAGAGAGGGGAAATAGGTCAAGGGTCTTGGACTTGGTTTTGGTATTCGTCAACTGAAGTCTTTATAAGAAGAAGAATTCGTTTGGGTTTTCCTCTTAATTTGGAGAGGTTTTGGCCTCGGTTGATCGCCTACATTCCACACCTCTTGTCTCTTTATTATTTATGTATTGGTAGTTGTTTGATGAAGAAGAACATAATAATAATATAAGTAAAGAGAAGATCCTACTATAAAGAAGTAAAAATCATTCACAAGCAGTTATCATTATAGAGAAATCTCCTAATTCCTATGCCCTAGATTTCTTAATAGTTTTACAACATTTTTCTTGACATATAGCAATCCATTGTCATCCAACACCACTTCCATGCGATCCTTCCACGCAATGAAATTTGAGCTTCTTTTCAAGGCATACTCTAATCTCAACCCATTATGGTAATATTCCCAACTCTATTGAAATCCCACTACACTAAAGTTGAAAATTTAAGCCTCTTGAGGAAAAAAAATTGAAATTCCTATTCTAATGTGAATCCTACTCTGATACCATGTAGAATTATGATGTAGAATTGCAACTTCTCAAGATGTTTGATCTAAAATCAAGAGACACAATCCTACTCTACTAATCTATGGAATTCAATTCACAATTTAGAAGAACAATCACGCACATGCAATAAGAAATAAAACACATGCACAATATTTTTCTAGGGGAAAGCAAATGTTAATAACCCCTTAAGCATGTTTGCATTAATCAGATGAATAGAGATGTATTAAAATTCCTTTCCCTCATAGAGCACAACCTACAAGTGAATAACCTATCTCTCTTCTATGAGAAGCTTTGAATCAGACTTAGTCAAATTATGCCTAAGCTTGATCCCCTATTTCCTTGCGCAATTCCTGAGGATTTAGGACCCTATTATTTAGGAGTTTTCCTCCAATTGATTGTGCAATTCCCAAGCTTGATCATCTAGTTACAGGAAACACCTGTACACTCCATAATAATCTACAATTGATGTTACACTACCTTGGAATCTCCACCATGGCTGGGGAACTCAAATTATTTTCATGCATTAGCTATTTTGGGTTGATTTATTAGTTAATTAGATGATCATTGAGTTAGACTATTGTCCCACTACACAACTGACCTTCCACTAGTTCTATGAATAGTTAGAACTAGTTTAACTAAAAACAACTTGAAATAACTAACCTTGATTGCTACAAATTAGAAATCACACATGCTTAAATAAACTCCAAGTCCTCTAACTCGAATTTTCTGAGTAAACTGAGTGACACAAGTCATGTCACGCAAGTTAACTGCATCCACGTTGTCTGCTGATGTGGAAATTCGAATTTTCTCAATTTTACCAAGGCAAAATTAAATTGAGACTTTCTTGCTACATTTCTCAACACTTCATGTAATCATATTTTCAAAAATTGGTGTTAGATTAGGTACCTTTAGGAAAAATTTAACCACTGGAATATAGATCTTAAAGGAACATGGCTAACTAGGATTAGCTTTCCCCATATAGAGTACCATTATTGAATGGATCAGGTTATGCACTTTGGAAGGTAACAATGAAATTTTATTCAATGGCTCTAGGATTAGATGTATGAATATCAGTAGTAGATGGAAAGAATAATGAGTATAATACAGAAGCTATGAACAAAATATTGAGTGGGTTTTTTAAATCATATTCTAACAAGGTGATTTGTAATGAGATTGTGAAAGATATATAGAATAAGTTGCAATGCATCTACGATGGATATGCTCACACTACATATGAAATCAACAAATCATCTTAGAGGGTGTTGTAGCGGTTGCAAAACCCTCCAAAAGTTTGGCCTACATCCAATTTCAGAGCCTCCCTTGGATTTTTACTTGTTGTTTGCAAGCACTTGGGCTCACCTTGTGAGCTCATATTGAGTCTTTGCACCCTCCTTGCTTGACCGTTCAACAGACAAATTTTTGCATGTTGGTCACAATGCCATGCTTGCAACCATGTTCTGGTCATGCACAAGGTCCTCGCTTCATGTGTACATGTTGTATTCGCTATGTGAACATCCGTCACACTCACACACGAAGTTGTATGCACTATCATGTAAGCATCATCACGGTCCTTCAATGATCTATCACAAGCGTCGCACTTGTTACTCGCACCATCGGTTAATCATGTTGAGCATATGTTGTCTTGATGGTTTGAGGCATCTTGTTTTCAAGTCATGTTGAGTGTGTGTTTGCAAGGTTGTGTATGAAAAAATTCACTCACTAAAACACTTAGTCATTTTGCTGAAGTTCTGACAACCAAATCACCCACTAACATCTGGACCTCCACCCTGCAATTGACTCAACTGGCTATCACCCAGAACAACACAGAAGTGTCCAACAAACCATTTTCAATCTGTGAGGCTTGCAAGTTGATCAACCAACCCTCCAGCTGGTCAACTAGAGAGTTTAATTGGGCAGTGTCCCTGGGATTCAATTCCCTAAAAAATTGCGCAAAATTTGTAGTCCTTGCTCACTCTGCTGACTAAGGAAATTGCACAGACATGTTGGATAGGCACCTAGTGCCCATCCCTATCTCCCTCAAAAAATTGCACACCTTTCCCAGCTAGCCACCCACTCAGCCGACCGACTGCTCACCCAGAAAACTACACATATTTCATGAGAAAGCTCCTCAACTTCCCAACATCCCGGTTAACTCAGAAACTACGTAGAGGTGTTCAGCAAGTTAGCCTCCCAATAACTGCGCAGTCTTTTTCTCAAGCAACCTCGCAGCCCGTGACCTTTTCTCTCCAGGAATTGTGCAGTTTTTGCTGCTAAGCCATCCCGCATCCCGCTTCCAGCTCCCACCAAGAATTGATTTTTTTTCTACCAAGCCTCCTAAAGCCTGTAACAACCTCCCTCCAGGAATTGCGTAGTTTTTGCTGCCAAGTACTTTAGATGCCCGCACTGCCTCCCTCCAGAAATTGTGCAGATCTACCCTCTAGCCGAGCCAGATCCCGCGGATAGACACTGCTGATCTGGATTGCCCATCTCAGTATCCAGTGACTTCTGTGTAATTTTCATCAGTAGTGCTCGGAGCCCGCATCCCAGCTTGAAAATTTCCTTGCGTAGTTTCATAGCCTTGTCCTCTCTCCCAGTCACCTACATTCGAAAGTGAATGACCATACATCATGGTATACTAGGAGGTTTATGGATTTGATGTCGTCTCGTCATGAGTGACTGTAGATACAGGTACACGAATAAGACATGATGTGACGATAGATGGGATGAACAAGGAGAGTACATGCAAGGAGACATGTTCGTGAATGAACAAACGTACGATGCATGTGAGGAAAATACATCTGTATTTTCAACTTGTCCTGACGATGGACCACATTGGTTGGTTTGAAACGCGTTGGCAGAAATCTTTCTTATGTGATTTACGCTGAAGCTCTCCTTATAACTATGACAAATCACAGAAGTCTCAATTCTACAATGGACGAACTTGTTAAGAATGCCAAAGTTCAAGCAAAGGAGCAACATTCACATGAGACATCAAGTGAACACCAATGAACATCGAAGACCCCACACACCTTTCCATGCAAAGGTGAAGCCGCGATACACCAAGAGTACACCCATCACTCAGTAGCACTGCAACTCAACATGCACACCAGCTGCAACATGAACATACCAACACTGTCATGTCGAGTCGTGTCATGAGTCATGTCAGCCACATCACTACTATGGGCCATACTATGTAAATCAATGTAATGTAACGTGGAAGTCCAAGAGACCCACAAGTAATACAAAGAGTCATGTAAAGCTGAAGAGTCAAATAAGTCAAACAATCATGAGGGAAGTCGAACAGTCATAAGGGCCAGTTTCAACCTTGGCTATAAATAACCCTTCATTTGTACATGGAAAGGACTTTTTCACCTTGGATTCTCCCACATAGCCTTGAGAGTTTGTACTCTTTTCTTTGAGGAGAAAGCAATGTCTCCAACGCCCCTTTCACGGGGTTAGTGATGTATGGTGTATCGATTTGTCTTGGAACTTTCGCCTAATTCAGAAGCCTAATCATAGGCCAACACATTTTCACACATGTGTTGTAACTGTTTGTAAGATTAATCTTGAACACTTGTAATACATGTTGCTTTAGCCTGTGTTAAACAATTGAACTCATTCATTTTCTCCAATACATATAATTATGAAAATGTGTTGTATAAGTTGTTAACACTGTCCTACCCATGTTGGTTACCTCCTCGAACATCAGACATAACCTTTCACATAAACTTGTTATAATGACTGTCGCACTCATGTGGGCTACTCCACTGGGTGTTGTATGTGCTATCTTCCCGTGTGTGTTGTGACTGCCGCATCTGTGTGGATTGCTCCTCTAGAAGCTTTGCATGTCATGTTGTGTTGTGTGTCTCTAACAGAGTTGGGATGTTTTCCCCATCGACTAGAGACTCACTTACATCTTCTCTCTCCACTGTGAAAGAACCTTGACACAAGTAACACTATCATTCACTAGGCACGCGAACCTCGAAGACAAAGCATACCACTCTCTTGTGATAACAAGAAAGAGCTAAGGCAAACATTTAAGATAATGGCAACTGGGTCATCATACTAGATGGGACTCCTACACCAAACGGTGTGAGGTCTAGTTGGGACTTCATACCGGGGAGATCCCCTGAATGTTAGCGGGTCGAACACCGTCAACATTTTTGGATCTAGAAGGAGGGCCACCAGTTGTTTATGGCTGAATGTCCTATCACACCCACTCATCAATCATATGGTCAAGGAAGTAACTTGCACTCCCTCACCTACGCGCAACTCTGAAGTTGGTTACTCCTCACCTCCCAGGACTGAACAAGAAATTTCATATCAACACCATCGCTCTGTCCATCCCATCACCCACCAGTTCATGAAAGAAGTCAGACTAATCCCAGGAATACAACATCTTCCATACGCATCAATAAATCAAAAAACCACTCCCATATGGGTTGTTGTATCATCAGTAGAAGAAGCAGTTCTTACCACACTTGAAGGTCTAGAAAAAGTTGTTGAGAACATAGAGGAACCTTCGGCCTTCCAACAAGGAGAATGAGACACCCTTGTGATCTTGGGCTCAGAATCTAGTATAGGAGGCATAGGGGAAGGCAACGGAGGAGGCAGAGGTCGAGAAGAATCAACAGAATCAGAGCCGGAACCATCATACTCTGAAGAAGAGGAGGAGGACGAAGATAAATAATACATGGTTGACCAAAATCTAGAATGGTTGACTTAGGGACCATTGGCTCTCCCTGGTGCTTTGCATAATATGGCGAAGAGATTGGAGAGAATGATCACAAAGTTCAACCTTGACAACACAGTGAAGGCAAAAGATCACTTAGACAATTTCTACTTACAGCTGTAGACCCTTGAGGTACGGTACGATGACGTTGCATGTAGGTTGTCCCCATGTACCTTGGATAGCTGTGAAACAACATGGTATCACAACCTTCCTGTCAACTCCATACCCAACTGGGGTATGTTCAAACATATGTTTCTAGAAAATTTTGCTGATGACAAGACCCCAACCATGTTACTAAAAGAATTGGGAAGCCTGAAGATGGAGGGGAAAGAAAAGGTAGAATATTTCAATTAGAGGTTTTTACGCATATTGAATAAGTTTGCAGCAGACACGAAACCTCATGACTTCATCACTGTTGATTACTACACATTCACACTACTGACCAACATTGTGCAGTTTGTCAAGCAAGCTACGAAACCAACACTATTAGAAAAATGTGAAGAGGAAATTGTTGTTGAGAAGGACCTGCGTGCGATTGGAGTCATCAAGGATGATGAACTAGTGAAGGACTCCAGAGATGCAAGTAAGAAACCCCAGGCTGCAGTGAGTAGGGGTAGAGATAACAAAACAAGTGATATTGAAACCCTTACTCACCTTGTCAAGTACTTGACAACATAAGTGTCTGAGCTTAAACAACAAACAATGGACACATCTCCGAGCAGCCGACCACCCGGACAAAGACAAGGAAGCGTGTCATCAGGTGACCACCGCTTCTCAACTAAACTTGCATAAGGCTCCAACTCAGTGTTCTAGGTCAAAGAATGCGTGAACAATGAATTTTGTTCATTTCATGAAGGTAAGCCCCTAGAAGGGTCTTGTTTGGACTATAAACAAATTGCAGGCTCTGTATGTGACCAAATGAAAAACATGTCCAGTAGTTCGTAGGGACAATTGAGAGACATGGATGATGATGAAGATGTTGCACCTAATGAGACCTTAAGCACTGAGCGAGTGATTAACATGTGTCAGTGCTTGCAAACAACATAGAAGACAAGCACCGAGAAGCAGCCCCCCAAGTAGAATGAGAACTACAATCTCAGAAGTAAATGGGTTCCCCTTACAATTGGGGAAATGAAATAAAATCTCGAGCTGCTGAGGAGGGTTGATCCACCAGCCATCCAAAAGTAGAAAACACAAAGCAAGCCTAGGAAGACATTGACAGACAAGAGTATGTCCATGAGTAGCAAGTTGCAGAGCACTTCGCCGGACAACACGAACATCAGTTTAACCCCAAACATCTTAGCGAGTCTAACTACCCTTGATTACAACATTGTGTAAGATATGAAGAAGACTCGCGCAAACATCAGTTTTTTCGATTTGGCTAAGATTCAAGGACAACGGGACATATTGTTGCACGCACTGGGGCAGTCATCTACAGAAAACACAACCTCTACCAACAAGGGAGTAAGCACATCTTCTGGGTCACTCACAACTGTGCTAAACACACTCTGGATGGAAGAAGAAAACTCTATTTTCCCTGCATTCTTGTTATCATTTGAAGTATTCAACTGTAATGTTCACAATTGTTTGGTTGATTCTGGCGCATTAGCCAATGTCATCCAATCTCCATTGCCAAGAAGATCAATGCACAATGGAGTAAGACATACACGCAGATCATCCAACTCAATCACACATGCCAACCATTGGTGAACTTCACGACATGATCATCAGACTATCTCATGAAAACCAAGTTCACCAATGCATAAACATCATCATTATGGACATACCATAATCATATGGCTTACTTTTCAATAGAGACCAGTCTAGCAAGCTAAACATATACTTTACTACAGACTGGTCACACTTGTGGCTTTCGTATAAGGGCAAGAACAATCAAATCTGGGTGTTATCCGAGAGATACATGAGGCACAATGTCACTCCCGTCAATGACGAGAACAAATTGTTAGCCTTCGCAAAGCTCATGTTTAGCAACTGCCTCTTGGAAACAACGATGGGTGTTATCTCACAAGGCCAACTTCGACCCCACCAGACACACAATTGGCTCTCCTTCCTTGCCCAATTGATGGAAATGAAACCTGTACAGTACATTGTAATAGTACTAGAAGTAGTAGTATTTCAAGTGCGTTGAACAGTCCATGTACAGACATGTTTTGGACCATGTATTTTGACAGATCAAAGACACAGGATGGCTCTAAGCCAGGTGTGCCTTGATCAAACCATACAACATGAAACATCTAATTTCGAGCCACTTGGAGTTTGAGTGCATGGAAAACATTGTTGAATATGAAGTACTCATGTTGGGCTTGCAAAAATCCATTAGCCTCAACGTGGTTTCACTCAAAGTGGTAGGTGATTCGGAAATAGTGGTATGGCAGGTACATAACACCATTCACTATTTATCACTGCATCTCAAAAGTTACCAGCAAGAGGTATGGTGATTGATTTCTAATTTCCAAGCATTTAATATCACTGTTTTACCAAGAACGCGTAATGCAGCTGCCAATGCTTTGGCAAACGCAGCTTCTAGAATGTCACTGCTTAGGGATAGATTTATTGTTGAAATTTTATATAGACCGTCTATTTGGGATAACATAAATAATTTAGGTGTATTTGGTGATGATCAACAGATACTGCATTTCATGGCCAATGATAATACCTTAAAGGATGCAGTGATAGAGGAAGACGAGTACGAGAGATCTCTGCAAGCTGGGGTGGATATCAAGAAAGGCCACCTCATCCCCAAAGATTTGGTATTGTTGGAAAAACTTTATGGCTTCCAAGAACAATTTCAGGGGCTAGGGAAAAACAAAACCCACAGCTCTACCATGATGCACGAACTAATTAGCTTGGGAACAGAAGAAGATCCGAAGTTCGTCAATCTCGGTACGTGTTGCACGCAGCAGGAGTGACAAGTCTTTGCCCGCTCGTTCAAACAATAACAGGATGTGTTTGTATGGACATATGATGATCTGAAAACTTACGACTCACGAATAATCCAACACATCATTCCTATCAAAGAAGGGGTCAAGCCATATCAATAGAAGTTGAGGAAAGTACATCCATCACTTGAACCCCTCGTACGAAAAGAGCTCACTAAGCTGTTGGATGCACATATAATATACAAAGTTCATCATTCTACTTGGGTTTCAAACCTTGTTCCTGTATGAAAGAAGTTCGGGGAAATACGCTTGTGTGTCGATTTTCGGAACTTGAACCGCACCCTGGACAAAGACAACTACCCTGGGCCATCTATGGAGCACATTTTCCAAAAAGTATCTGGGGTAGATATGTTTTCTCTACTTGACAAGTTTTTAGGATATAATCATGTTCTAGTAGCTGAACCTGATAGAGTCAAAAATACCTTTCGTACCAAGTGGGGTACATTCGTATACAGACGAATTTCATTTGGGCTTGTGAAGGCAGGTGCAACCTTTCAACACGGGATGGACATTGCCTTCCGCAAACTCATAAGACAGAGTGTAGTGGTTTAGCTCGATGATGTGACTGTGTTTTCAAGAAAACGAGAAGACCACATACGCCATCTGAAGAGAATTTTTGAGCAATGCCAAAAATATGAGATTTCCTTGGATCCTAAAAAGAGAATATTTGCAGTGTCTGAGGGGAACCTGCTTGGGCACATCATTGCTAAGAGCAGGATCAAGGTTGATCTAGAATGGGTCCGGACTATTACACAGATCCATCACCCAACCAACAAGAAAGTGATGTAGTCCTTCTTGGGAAAGATAAACTTCCTTTGGAAGTTCATCTTGGATTATGCGCATATAGTCAAACCAATGCAAGACATGATTAAGAAGGATGCAGTCTACAATTGGGGCAAGAGGGAAAATTATGCATTCACCTATATCAAGCAGGTTATTGCAATAGCACCTGCACTCTACAACCTAGACTTCAACAAAGACTTCTTGCTATACACCTCTGCCTCTGATAACTCACTCGCTGCATAACTCACTCATAAGGATGAAATGAACGAGGAACGTCCCATCTCCTTCATGAGCACAAGCATGTAGGGACTTGAACTCAACTACGCCACCATTGAAAAACAAGCATATGTAGTATACAAGGTGGTGAAACACTTCAGACCCTACTTGCTGAAAAACCATTACATAGTCTATGTGCCTCACCCAATAGTTCGCTCATTGCTTGTACAACAAGAGATGGGGGAATGACGTGCGAACGGGATGCTAGGATTGCAAGAATATGATCTTGAAATCAAGCTAGTTCACACTGTCAAGGGTCATGGTCTCTGTAGACTCACAACTGAGCTAGTAAACGTAAAGGAGGAAGAAGAAGAGCTCGCCAATTGGGAGTACGAAATTGAAATGTATGATGTAGTGTGAGTACCACCCACTGTAAACGGAAAATCTTGGTATGTATATGTGTGCCAATACCTTGTGCAGGGAACCATACCCTCTCAATTTTCCATTAGACAAAGAGGGCATTGCATCTCAGAGCTTTAGCTTATTAGTTGGTGCATGAAGTGCTTTACATAAATCACAACAACTAAATCTTGCCCAAGTGCATGGAGGCACATGAATCAAAGGAGGTTTTCCAAGATTTGCATGCTAGACCAACCAGGGCTCACTTAGCGGGAAATATCACTGCGCACAAAGTTATGCAATTCAATTTCTACTAGCCCACATTATTCAAGGATGCACATGCTTACACTTGCAAGTGTCGGGTCTGCCAGCGATGCGCCAACAGAATGTGAAGGTCAACAACCCCACTACATCCTGTTGCAGTGACTGAACCATTCCCATAATGGGGCTTGGACATCGTCGAGGAATTTTTCCCACATTTGTCGAAAAAACACTGCTACATTTTGACAACAACTGATTACTTCACGCGGTGGATAGAAGCGGTTCCGCTCAAGCAAGTGAACGACTAGGAAGTCATCAGCTTCCTCCAACAGAAAATCATCTCACGCTTTGGCGTTCTGGTATCACTTGTGTTTGATAATGAAACATATTTTTTCATCTTTAAATATTTATGATTTTGCATTACAAAATGGTATTGTGCTGAAACATTCATCTAACTACTACCTGCAGGGAAACGGTCTCGCAGAATCCACAAACAAAAACCTTATTTGTATAATAAAAAAGATTGTTTACTCTGAGGAGCATAACTAGCACTCTGCCTTAACAAATGCTTTATGGTTTGACCACATAACACCTAAAACCTCTCTGAATACCTCACCATACTTCTAGGTCTATGGTAAAGAAGCCATCCTACCACCCAACATATACTTGCCTGCACTTCAGTTGTCTCAAGAATCCCAAGGCAAGCCTTGCATGCTAGTTCAGCGTAGGATGTATACACTTCACAAACTGCAGGAAGAAAGGATGAAAGCAAAAAAAATGTTTACATTCCACCAGAACGATATCAAGAGATGGTTCGACAAGAAGTCTGCAGGGAAAGCTAACTTCGATGTTGGTGACTTAGTCTTGAAATGGGATAAACCCCGTGAAGACAAAGGCAAGCATATGAAGTTCTAGTCCCTGTGAATTGGTTCATACACAGTCCATGAGAAGCTTGGCCCACACACATATTGTCTACAATCACTTGACGGGATGATTGACAACCTTCCTGTGACTCAATGGCCAAGATCTCAAGCACTATTTTTAGTAGGCCCGGCCGTGCCTTGCGCCATGTACATAGTCTCCTTAATGCTTGTTGTCTTTGCTTTATTTTCTTTTCTTACTGTTTCTATTTTGTTTGTTTGGTTTTCTTAGTATCCGGCTATTTTTAGTTTGTAAATAGTGCTTCCCTCTACTTTGTTCTGACTTTTGAATGATTATGTGGTTGAGATCTAAAGACACTTGTGACACTGCAGCACTTGGCCAGTCTTGTGTCTGTCTTCTCTGTGCTTGGTTATAACCATCAGCCAATGAATTCTTGATGAAAAATACAAGCCATCTGCAAGGGAAGCTTGGGTCCAACCATGAACATGTGTCCACACTGGGAAAACCCATACTTGTACTCAGTCTTCTGCTCTGTGTGATCAAGCTCATCCAACTAGTAGAAATGAAGAAGGGGAAATCTAAACGAGCAAACCTATGTCAGAGGTCTTACATGCTTCTTTGAATGAAAAACCTCTTTTTCTCTCAATAAGACGAGATCCCTCTTCCACCCTAAAAATAAATAACTGCCCATGCACAGTCCTCTTTAAAAAATACAAAGGCAAAAGAAGAGAAAGGCTTCCTGCGTAGAGAGGTGAAGCATGCAAATCCACTGGGGTACTGACCAGGCTCACTGGTAGTGGAGCAATGTGTGTGTTCCTGTACGACTTCGCCGGGTACTGTCCAGGCCTCCTAGCAGCAGAGAAACACGAGAGATGAAAACTCATACTATGAAAACTTTTTAACTCATGAGACAAACTACCCTTCCTGATTTCAAAACACTGTGATCAAGCTGAAACTTTTGCTGTCTTCGAATGAGTTGGAAAAAGGTGAACCATGTTTGTCCATGGGGTAAATGTGAAATCCGAAGTAACCTGCACAATGATTCAATACTCCTTGAAAGACCAAGGCCCTGTGCTGTGTTGTGGCAACTACAACCACCCTCCAAAATTTTTCCTTAGCCCGTTTTGGATCCTCCCTACCAAACTTTCATAGCACCTTGTCTTGCTTCTTCAAGTACACAAGCTTTAGTGTTTTTCATGCAAAAGGCATCCCATAATTCATGGAGCTATTTTTAGCAGCCGGAGGTTACATCCAAATTTGTTTTAGAAGTTTCCCTCCAAGTATCACTTTTTCCTAGATTTGTGGCATGCGCATCATGAGCCCAAACTTATTTATTCGACGCATCAAAGCTCATTATTTCACATCGGTCTTGGAGCTCTGACATCCCACAACACATCCAGGACACTTCGACACATCTGGCTTAGCTATTCATGGGTAAGTGGCCTCAACTTCTCTTTTTCAGCATTTCTGTCGCTTTTTGTGTATTCGCTTGTGTGAGTGTTGTTTGCTTGATTTCTTTGAACACTTGTTGTCGTTTACATGTATACTAGCTTTTCCTTGCTAAGTTTCAGTTTTCGTTGTTATCTCACTTCTGTCGCATGCATGAAACTGTTTTGCACGGACATTCACCGAACCAGTGAATCGCCTCATCCACATGCATGTTGATCTGTTTGCTGAATATTTCATTCATGTTTTGCATGCATTGTCAATCACCTCTGCTATCACTTAGTGTCGCCATGCATTCAATGTCTTATTTTCTTTCAGTTGCCCGTCAGTGAGTCGGGCCAACCTTGGCCCAGAATTTGCCTCACTGATACTGCATTACGTAATCCGGGGAAGGAAGGATTTTCCTCCCTCTCTAGAAATGCACATTTTTTCGCAGCACTAGCTTCCAGGACTCTTTTATGCATTTCTGGAGGACACTGACCGTTGGCCCAGTTGTGCAATTCAGTCCCTGGACCTGCAGTCCTTCCTAGCTGGAATTGCGCATTGCGTAATCCCAACAACCAACAACCAGTCTAGATTACACATTGCATAGATCCAATACCCAGTCCTACCTCCTAGACAGCCCAGACTACCTTTTGCGCAGCTCTGGCAGCCAGTCACCCAGCCTCCAAGAAGAAATTGTGCAATCTTGATCATCAGTTTCCTAGGTATGTGCTGTGTCATTCCCCAGAATTTTCTTTGTTTTTGCTAACAGATTTCTTGTCATGCATGTTTCTTATCTTCATATATTTTAGGTGTTCATTTGTCTCAATGGCTTCCAAGAGAACAGGATCTCAGGACACTAATGGAAATGTAGCTGGAGCAGTAGCTGAGCAAGTGTCCTCTAGTCTACTGATATATGAAGATACAAAGTTGTATCTAGACAAGGACATCAAATGGAAGTGGAAAGAAGTCAATGAAACATTTGCAGGCACTTTCGGGGAACACCTCGAAGGCTGATAGGTGTACATGAACATTCACAAGTCTGGCTTGTACCGAATTGCATGCAGATATCCCGTGTTACCATGCACGGACATGATACATTGGATTGTCTCTCACACTGATCCCGAGATGATGACCTTGAGCAATGTCAGTGGGACGAAGCTTGCGACCTTCTCGAAATAGGATTATGATGAGATGTATTAGGTGTCAAAGACTGTGACTATCATGGAGACTCCATTCAGCTTACCCAACAACAGTGCTAACTCCAGAGACATTCTGAAGGATTGGGTGAAGGAGCCAGCTTGTTTCAGGATGACACCCAGCCAGGTCTACAAGACAAAGATACCAAGGAAGGTGTACCAATGCTTGATAATATTTTCTTGTCAACTGTATGGCCAAGAAAGCACAAAAACCTTCCCACAAAGTTGGGTGGTTTCACTGGACCAAGTGGTTAGAGAAGGAAAACCATGTAACTGGTTCGGCATACTGGCTCATCAGCTGAAGGAACAAGTCACGGAGGCTCAATAGTCACCTGGAGGTATTCATGCAAAGATTTACATGTCCGCCTACATCCTAGATGTAGTCTGTGCCCGACACGAGTTCCTGGGCTTGGAGTAGACATGAGTTCCACCTACATCCTAGATGTAGACTGCAGCGGAAGAAGAAGGCACCTTGGTCCACTCTTCCATTATAGATTGGGCTATATGAGATCCGGAATATCAAGAAAGTAGATGTTCAAGCAGAATTGATGAATAAGTACCCATTCGACCTCTAAAGTTACAATCCGTATGACCCACATTGCATTGTGAAGGATCACTACATGAGAGTTCAGTTCAACTGGATCTACGAGGCATTTCATTGGGTCGAGGAGGACCCATGGAGATATTGCTACAATTTCTCTAGACCCAATGAAACGAATGGATTCACTGTGGAGTGGTTAGCGAAGCAGCATGAAGCAACATCGTGGAGAGCACCAACAGTGGCAGCAAAGCCAAGCATACCAGTGCGCGACAAAAGGAAGAGGAATATTATAGATCACATGGAGGAGGAGGAAAGTTGCAAGTTTCGAGCAGATCCACTTGTAGAGAAAGCAGCGATGGCTATAGAGGAAAAGAGGCAGTAGCGCGACAAGTGAATAGCGTGAAGGCATAAGGATAAGAAGACAATGGAAGAAGCATAGAAGGAGTTGCAAGAGCTAAGAGAGAAAATCCAAAAGGAACAAGAGTTGCATAAACAGGAGAGGGAAGCACAACAACAACATATTTACAACATGGGGTGCATCATGTGTAAACAGATGAAGTAGTTCCTGTACAAGTAGTTGATTCATCTAAACAACTGGCATCAGGAAAACAGGGTGAACCATCTCAGGGGCAAGACTTTGCTCATGAGATAGAACATGCACTTCAACAGTTGGATGCAGACATGGAGCAGCAGGAGTTGGAATAGGACGCTAAAATCATGTCTCACCACAAAGAGGTCAACTCACCCACTTCAATGCATCCAGAAGACGAGCAAGTCTCGGATGAGCAAGGAGGCACTTAGATCCTTGGTGATCAGCCAGAAGAAGAGATGCACAACATCTTGTTTGATGAATCCAAACATAGAGTTGTGTAGTCTTGCAGAGTGTCAACTCCAGAATGAAAACATCTCCTGCACAAGTTGAAGAATGATTGATCGTGATTGATGTGCACAAACATCCAACTTCCTTGGTTGATGCAACCAGAGTGTATGCCAAAGCCACTAGCTCAAGTGTTTGCTTAGTAATAGTTGAGAATGAGCGATGGAAAAGGAACTACAAATAGACAAGCAAGGAGGAGATTTGGTGACAATGTTTTCTCAAGCTCAACTAAAGAAGGAAATACTAGATGAAGTATTGTCTCTTTACACAGTTATGCAAGCATTGTACTCCAAGTTTGGTATTGTGCACAAGGAAGTTGTCCATCTCAACGGATGGCAGCAACGATGTGCTAGGAGAGCATGCATCTTGATGAACATACATGTTGTTGTTGATGACATGCAAACATGGATGATGAAGTACAAGGGAGCCCCACTTCACTTGTCTAAGATGATGAGGGTCAATGCGATCGAGCTGAAGGCACGTATCTAGAGCCAGATATGGAATTATGAAGAGCTCCCACAGTTCATCACTAGCATACAGGCCTCCCATGCACGAGTATTCAAAAGTATGGATGTTGTGGTGCGCACGCATGCGATCCCATCAATCGGGACTCTCACACAGGTGAAGACCAAGAAGCAGGTTCGACTATAGATTGACTCGTACTTCGACAAGTTGATGCGCATCACCACCAGCCCAAACTTTCTTATCAGTGCAAACGTCATGCACAAGTATGTTGCTGGTTCAGACACATTGAAAACAATGATGCACACGCTTTTAGACGAGTTGGATAGAGGAGCTTGAGCAGTGTACCCGGATCCTATGGAGGCATAGGTTAGGTTTTAGACAAATGTCACTGTGGAACACACAGACACTATCAGAGACTACAGAGCTTGGCCTCGATTTGTTACTATTGATCAACATGAGGATGTTGAGCAGTTGGACTTCTATAGTTGTCTAAGTCAGAGTGATGTCTAGTTTGGCTTGCTCAAGCCATTGTGTTCACATGGGTACATGTGAATTGTAATGTTGAGTCGTGTCAAGTGTAAGTAAAGTGTCAATACTGGATGTAACAGTCATAGAGTAGGTGAAGAGTCATGAAGGTATTTGAACAATCACAAAGGGGAATGTCAAGGGCCACCCCACCCTTTACTATAAATAGTCCCTCATAACTCATTGTAAGGGATTTTGGTCAGCCAAGCTTCTGATAAGACTATCTTGGAGAAATCTTGGACAATATTGTAACGCACCTTGGCTTCTCCATTGCATGGAGCTAGTTCATCTCTTTGGAGGAGCAAGCGGATGTGGCTGTAACGTTCCACTGTTGGGGCTAGAAGGTTTACTTGGATGTATTGTATGATTGGGACTTACACTTATTTATATAATAAGGGCCAGCACGTTTTCATGCATATGTTGTTATTATAGGTGGACTGATCTGGTTTCTTAGCAATATATGTTGTTTAACTTATGTAGTTGTGTATGAAATGCTTCATATGCGATTATATGAATCTTGTTGCAAATGTGTTGTTGGTTTAACCATCACTTTGGATTGTTGACTGATCTTCTTTCCAGTTTGTGATGCATCTTCACTCGTGTGTTCCCTTCTCAGCTGAGTACTGCTACAGGTTGCCAAGGGGTGCACTCATCTCACCCCCCCATGTGTTAAAAACTCTCATTCACCTTTCTTGACTCACTGCAACAGTCACACCCATGCTACTAACAAAGTCATCTTACTTGCCTCTGTGCAACATCACGGTCAAGGCATTACCTTACGACCCACTGCGGGGACTCCTACACCAAACATATTGAGGTCTAATTGGGACTTCTTACCAGGGATATCCCCTTGACATGTTGTTGGGTCCAGCAGCATCAACATTTATGTATCTATAAGGAGGGCCAGATGAAAATATGTGTCCTCTCATCTAGTTTTGAACCTTTGGATACCTTTCATGGATTCTTGCTCCCTTCTTCCCCCACGATGTTTTTAGAATCATGAATATGTCTTCATCATGGGGCGGTTTTTCAATCTCTTGTCCACTTTCATGTATGATGGTGAAGGCGAAGTGGCATGGACTGAGTACTTACATGGCTTTCTTTCCATGCTTCATGAGGAAGATGGATGTTCTGATGAACAGACCAACTTGCTACTTGCACACACTTCGTGAATCTCCACGACGATGGCTGCTCATCCTACTGGCTAACAACGTGCACTCACTTGAGCACTTCTGTGATCTTATTGAAGACACTTTCTATCATTTTGGTCCAGACTATCTTGACCAAAAACTGTTACAACAATGGAAGGGTCCGCATGAATCGGTTATTGATTTTTGGCAGCGCTTCCGTGACTTGTAGTTTCAAGATCTGAGGATCTAGATGAAATTTTCTTATCTTTGGGACTGGTTCAAGTATTTCCTTCAGAAATATGCCCGTCCCAAGAAGAAGCTTGAGATCAAGTCTCGCTCAGCATTCTTCACTGATGGAGCTACACAATCTCATGTGGATGCGGTCATTGTCTTGACTGACTATCCGCCTCCCTCTCATTCAACAACTCCACCACTCCCATGTGATGTTGAAAATCATTCTCACACACCTGTTCGTCTTTCACATTCTCCCAACATCACTTCACTCAATTTTTGTGCAGATTTGGTTGTCAGTCCTTTGAGTTCTCATATGCATTTTGTTCTACAACATTCGTCTTCACACTTAGGTGTTCCTCCAGATGATTCTGTCTTATGTTCATCCATTCCAGACTTCTCACTTGTTATGAATGAGGAACAATCCATTGATGGAGTTGGTGTTGCACAACCAACATGCGCTGTCTGTTGGGTTGTGTTATATTCTTTCCACAACTAGCCCACGTAGTTAACCAGGGGGTTAGAGAGGGGGGGAAAATCCCCCCCTTCGTTGCGGCGATTGCATAGCCGGGGGGGGCGGGGCGGGGGGTCACAGGGGGTTTAAGGGGTGTATGTAACCCCCTCTATGGGGTCCGGGGCAGCGCCCCAGAACATTTTGGTTTTGGACCCTATATTAGGTTGGGCGGACCTACCTATGGTTTTGTGCATGAATTTCGCACATGGTTTTGGACGCGATGGTTTTCAGTCCATGGTATTGGATGCTTCAGCATGTATAAATATGTATTGTAACATTGAAAGTAACAGTGAAAAATCAAGCTGGTAGTCCCTGTTTTGGGATCCATGGGAAAATATTTGTGTATATGTGTTTTATGTGTTATGCTCTGGCATTGTTTATTTTTTGTGTTTTAGAATTCGTATGCAGGTAATTTATGTACGAGGTTAAAACCTAAATTTGGTATCAAAGTTGTTTTGGCTTCAAGGGGATGCCTTTGTTACTGAGGGGTTTCGCTCGGGCCTGTGGTAGACCCTGTTCAGTGGGAGATCTGCGAGATCGATTTTGGTGGTGAAAGAATATGGCGAGTAGTGGAAGGATAAAGATCGAGAAATTTAATGGTCAGAGTTTTGAGTTGTGGAAACTCAAGATGGAGGTTCTGTTGGTGGATAAAGATTAGTGGATTGCAGTAGATCCAGGTACTAAACCAATGGGAGTTTCCGATGAAGAATGGAAGAAGTTGGATTAGAAGGCAAAGAGCACAATACAATTGTGTGTCTTAGATTCAATATTGCTGAATGTATCAGGGGAAGCTATGCCGAAGGCTTTGTGGGACAAGTTAGGGACTTTGTACCAATCTAAGTCTCTGGTGAATAAACTGTTCCTATGAAAAAAGCTGTATAACCTGAGGATGAAAGATGGAGTCTCAGTGACAGAGCATCTGAACCCATTTAATATTGTGGTAAGTCAGTTATTATCTATTGATATTAAAATTTCAGATGAAGATAAGTGCATCAATTTGTTGTGCTCTCTACCAGATTCGTGGGATAGCTCGGTTATTGCAATAGGTAGCAATGCAACTGCCTTGCAGTTTCATGAAATAGTCTCATCCTTACTGACAGAGGAGATGAGATGGAAAAATATGGAGAGACAGAATGGTGGTGCCTTGTATGTACGAGGATTGTCTCAGAACAGAATAAAAAAAAACTCATCGAGTGGGAGACCTAAATCTAGAGGGAGATCTAAATCTCCAGGAAAACCTGTATAGGTGGTTTGCTGGAAATGTGGAAAGGAAGGGCACTACAAAAGGGTCTGTAAATATAAATATCCTAACAAAGGAAAGGGATCTGATGATGTTCCTTTCGCAGAGGCGAAAACCACATCATATGAAGGTGGGGATGTGTAATTGGCTTCTTCAAGTACACATGTAGATCATGAGGCATGGTTGATTCTCAGGTGCATCCTTTCACTTCAATCCCCATAGAGAGTGGTTCTGTGAGTATGAGAAATGTGATGGTGGTGATGTCTTCTTGGGGGATGACAGGAAGGCTAGAATCGTTGGTCGTAGAAAAGTAAAGTTGAAGTTGCAAGGTGGAAGGTTTAGAACACTTCTAGGTGTTATGCATATTCCTGCATTAGCTAGAAATTTGATTTCTGTAAGCAAGATAGATGATGAAAGTGTAAAAACAATATTCGAGAAGGATACCTGCAATATGGTTTGGGGGGAACTGATGTTGATGCGAGGAGTTCGAATTGGAACTTTGTACAAGCTGCAAGGTAGCACTGTTGTTGATGGGTGCAACAGTTCTGTGGTTCCTAAAAGTGGAGCAGAAAATCTAGTGGTCTGTGGAGAGAAGACCATGCTATGGCATCAAAGGCTTGGAAATATTGGAGAGAAGGGCCTTCGAATACTTCATGGTAAAGGTATGGTAGAAGGTATGAGTAATAACTCTCTGGATTTTGATTTCTGTGAAAATTGTGTATACGGGAAGCAGAATTGGGTGAGTTTCCCCTCTGGTGGTAAGAGGGCGAAATAGATATTAGAGCTTGTGCATAGTGATGTGTTTAGACATGTGAAGGTTCCATCACTAGGTAAGTCTGTGTACTATGTATCATTTATAGATGACTTCTCAAGGCATACATGGATATATTTCCTTAAGAAGAAATCTGAAGTCTTTGACAGGTTTAAATAATGTAAGGCTCTGGTGGAAAACCAGACAAAGAAGAAGATAAAGGTGCTGAGAACAGATAACGATGGAGAGTTTTGCAGTAAGGAATTTGAAGAATTCTGTAAGAAGTGTGGTATAGCACAACAAAAGACTAATCCATATACACCTCAACAAAATGGAGTTGTAGAAAGAATGAGCAAGACATTGATGGAAAGGGCAAGAAGCATGCTCAGTGGTGTCGGGTTAGGACAGGAATTCTGGGAAGAGGTGGTGGTGACAGCATGTTACCTGGTCAATAGATCACCTTCATCAGTGTTGGAGGATAAGACTCCACAAGAGGTATGGACTGGTAAGAAACCCTCTCTTTCACATCTGAGGGTATTTGGATGTGATGCATATGTACATGTTCCAAAGGAGAAATGAACCAAGTTGGATAGTAAATCTGAAAAGTGCATCTTTATTGGGTATAAGGATGGTTTAAAGGGTTATAAGCTTTGGAACCCAGTAACAAGGAAGGTTTTGTATAACCGAGATGTGGTGTTCAAAGAGGTGAAAGATGTTATTAAACATGAATTCCAACCAAAGGAACCTGAGAAGAGAGAGTTTGAGCTTAAGGAGGAAGAATCAGACTCTACAACAGAGGAGGAATCAAAAGATGAAGAGCCACAAACTCTAGGTGTGAGAAGATAAATTCGAGAAATAAGGCAGCTGGAAACGTATAGTCCATCTGCTTTCTGTTCAAATTTTGCTTTATCTATTACTAATCATGATCCCAAAACTGTGAAGGAATCAGTAGATTCAGAGGATGGAAAACTCTAGAAAGAGGCCATGGTTGATGAAATGGCATCTTTGCACAAAAATGACGCTTGGGATCTGGTGGAGTTGCTGGCTGGAAGGAAACCCATTGGTAGCAAATGGGTGTTCAAAAAGAAGACAAATACAGAAGGAAAGGTGGAGAAATACAAAGCTTGGTTGGTAGTAAAAGGTTATTCCTAGGTGTTGGGAATTGATTTTGGTGATATTTTTTCTCCTGTTGCCAAGGTAGCTTCTATTAGATTACTTTTATCTGTTGCTACTGCTTTTGATTTTGAGGTAGAATA
>APFE030019881.1:67363-98294 GCA_000404065.3 Pinus taeda
AAAACAGTCACCAAGGATGTGGTATCAGAAATTTGATACATTTATACGGGGACTTGGCTTCACCAGAAGCAAAGCAGATCATTGTGTGTATTTTAAATTAATTGGTGACCGTGTTATTTATCTGGTCTTGTATGTGGATGATATGTTGTTGGTTGGAAATGACAAAGAAATTATCCGGGATTTGAAGACCCAATTGTCCTCCAAATTCGACATGAAAGATCTTGGTGCTGCAAACTATATTTTGGGCATGGAAATTAAAAGAGATTGGGAAAAGAGGAAGCTCTGGTTAAACTAGAGGAAGTATGTCGAGACAATACTACAGAGGTTTAATATGTAGGATAGTAAACTGGTGAAGGTTCCTATTCTTGTTGGTGTGAGGTTATCTGCTGAACAGTGTTCCTATTCATTGGTTGACTGTAAATTTTCACTCCTTAACCAAAGTTTATTGCTGGAATTTTTGGTTGCGTGAAATTTTTAACCAAACTTTTAAATTTTACCTCTTATTGCAGGCTTCATGTGCCCGGATGTTGTTTTAGCAAGGGCAAGCTATTTTATCCTAAGTTTTTAAATTGAAGGTTTGGGAAAATTATTTTATGCAAAAATAAAGGTTGGCGCAAGTTATTTTATGCAAATTCTTGAAACGAAGGTTGAAGCAAAGTTTCCAAAGTTGTTGACTCAACATCGCAAAAACCTATCGAGCTTACACTTGTCACTGTTCGATGCCATGGTTGTTTACAACTTCCACCTTCATTCCTACACCCTCTTCCCCGTCTTCATTGCATTGCAAACATGTTATTACACTCTTCATTCCAGTGCATGTTAGCTTCCACTCAGGTGAGGAACTTAGCATCCGCTCGGGTTTGTTCAGGCTGTCGGGATGAACATTCATTGAAACGATCTCTATTCCAAGATGCCAACACGTTCATTGAAATGATATTTGTTCCATGACATGACCACGCTCATTGAAATTATCTCTATTCCAAGACGCTCGCCTAATAATAAGGGTGTGTCTCACCTCATTCAACTAGAAATGGTGAAGAACCTATCGTAAATATCCCCATTTCATCTCTAGCTCCCATCCTCCTTCCCGAACACCAATCATTTGTAAAATTGTAAATTAGTTGGATCTTCATACCTCATACTTCTATCTCATCTCTGTGTTAAATGACTAATCAATGTAAAATTTCATTGGGCAAGTCTTCAACAGGAAGGAGTTGCAGATTACTCTCTTGCATTGCACCTTACAATCTTCTGGCGCTGTTCAAACCCCAAAGTTGTCTTATATTTAACAAATTTCATGTCATTAGGAATTGCATCTATGGTTTTTATTTGTCAAAAAATGTAGATTGTAGAACCTCTAATAAAAGAATGTTAAGAATATTTTTCTTTATTAGGCGATGCAGTAATTTTCTTTGATTGTGATATTTGAGATATATTTATGTCTTGTTCAGTTAAGACATAATGAATTGGTTATACATTTTGTGGCCTATGATGATGTACTAATCCAAGTTGTTGTTCGACATATACTTTCAAATGGACTGAAAAACTGTTTCTCTTACAGAATTCTCAAATTTGAAAAACTATTTCTCTTACTAAATGTTTTGAGAAATAATTTTGTTATTAAACGCTAGGTTTTGGTATATTTGATTGAGCAATAATTTTGTTATTAAATGCTAGGTTTTGGTATTTTTGATTTGAAATCATGTTCTGAGATGAAGTTCACTACAAATGATACTATTATTAATTCATGGTGCTTATTGTGGTGAGACTCACAGTTGTGAGGATGGGACACTAAGCTTCAAAGTAAGTCGTCATGGTGTGGGTTATTTTATTGGCTATGATAAATATCCCATATGCTAGTAAGTATAAATTTTCTATCATTTCTTAGGGCATCACAATGATAAACAATGTAAACTTTGAAACGAGAACTGATACAATTACCTGTTTTGTTGAGGTAACAAAAAATTCAACGATTTTGAAAAGTGGTGATGCATAATACACATATTTTTTTTAGCATAGTTTTTAACACTTTGAATTTTTTATGTACATTAGTTTTTAGAATGTTAATGATTTGCATGCTGATTTTAAAAAGTGTTGATTCTGCATCAAGCCTTTTTTTTAAGACCTATTTTTTGACTTTAAATTTTCTGATGTATTAAATGTGAATAATTATTTTCTAAATTTAACAATTTTTGAAGTGGTCTTCTTCTTCATATTTTGATGCAGAAAAACTATGTTTTTCTAATCTCTGCATGTGGCCAGTGAATTAGGCTCACACTTACATTGGAAGCGCTCTCTTACAGGCTGACTTCACCTTTATACCCCCACAAACAATAGCAATACAACACAACCCGCTGATGGACGTGAAGACCGAGTTCCAAAGGAAATCAAACTTGCATCTATAACTTATCAGGTCCACTCCAGTCCCAAGCCTTACCACATATCGCATGTGAAAGAAATACGATGACAAATCCCGGTTTGCACGATCGTAGATATTGCAATGGAATTCAATCTCCACCATTGATCTTGCCTTTAATGTGACAGTTGATGTCTTCCCCGATCAACAACGCCCAATTGAACAACAATTGAATAATGCCCAATTGAACAACAATTAAACAACGCCTAATTGAACATTAATTGAACAGCACTTGCGTGATTGAACAACACTTTCGTAATTGAACAACACTTTGGATTGAACAACAATCCGTAACTGAACAACACTTCGGATGAAAAACAATCTGTAACTGAACAACACTTCGGATTGAACAACACTTTCGATTGAAAAATAATATGTAACTGAACAACACTTCAGATTGAACAACACTTTGGATTGAACAGCAATCCGTAACTGAACAACAATCACTCGATTTGAACAACACTTCCTCTACGTTGACACTCTCTACGCTGTTGGTCTCCTCTGACCGGATTTAATGGTTATCAGTCACCCAATCAATTCACGATCCGATATCTGTGGGATAATGAAATCCTTCTCTTCTATAGCTTGAGGGTCTACAACCAACATGGGGATTATCAAATAGCTCAACCCCCGTAGTTGACTGTTCTTTGAAAGTTGACTATGAGATCAACGGTCTAGATTTAGTGCAGGACTTTGAGCTTGATCAAGGAAGTTGTACCCTTCTAAACCCCGCAGTTGCCGACCACTGTCAGATCTGCTAGCTAATGAATGGTTCTGATCTGTGGAATTCAATAAGGATTGGATCTCGTTGTACAACTCTCGTCGGGTCCAACCTTTAGGATAATTCTTGTGGTTTTTAACTTTGCGATAAGCCACTTACCACCTCTGGGAAATCACTCTCCTCTTCTGCTAACACTTGAGTTAATCTTCATCATTCATTTCTTTGGCCTTACGCTGTGCGATTTAATCCTTGTCGCTCATCTCCTTCGCTCTATTTCGTTGCTCTGATCGATCCAACGACCTTGTACCTCATTACTTCGTTTCTTCCTCAACGTTTTTCTGTGGCTTTGGTTTTTCTCCGGGTTTCTACCTTTGGTTGTTCAGCGACACAACTCCCTCTTAAGCTTAACTCTGCAGACTTTAACACAGTCACTCCAGAGTCTCGATTGTGATTCTTCCGAATGGATGCAAGTGATCCTATATGATCCTTTGCTCTCTTAGTTACTCAATACACCACCTATACCTTAATTATTCAATGCACACATATGAACTCAAATCAAGTTTTTTGTATTAATAAACAGGTATATACGTAAATCTCTCTCTCTCTCTCTCTCTCTCTCTCTCTCTCTCTCTCTCTCTCTTTGTGGCATGATATTCTAATCAGTGGCCTCTGTTCCCTGTCTGCCCGTAGGCTTATAGTTAAACCTTTAACTCACAACCTCTAACTATCTAACTTGACTAACCTGCTAACCCTTTTCTATGCCTTTTAGGCTTAGATTTATACAAAAGGATTCTGAAACCAATTCCTGGTTTAGATCCATAAACTTCTCAATAAAATCCTAAAATCTCTTTTTTATCCCTAAGGATCCTCTTTAATCCACAAATCATGAAACCAATTGCTAATCTAGGATTTACAACTGATTCTCAAATCTTTCAACTATCCTAAATCTCTCATATTCTCCAACATTCGAGAACATTTACAAATATGCCTCATAATATCAAATTAATTCCTATTCTCATTAAAATCACTCAAAAACATTAAAATTACATTAATTCGATGCATAGGAAATCAACTTCCTTAAAAACAAAAGACCCCCTATGTCTATTAAAATACAACTATTTTTCTAAGTTGATTTCTCCTGCATCAGACTCCCAAAGTAGAAAACATTCATGACCTCCTGATCATGTGTCTTCTTATGTTGATGGGAAACCTCCAGGGTCCCAAACTTTAGTTTGTAGTAGTGTGAATGCTCTGCACCTCTGCTACTGTTGTATGTCAGATGTCTTCTGTCTCATATCCTTTCTTTGTCAATTAGTTTCAAATTCTGATTGATCATTCTTCTTGTTGTTGGCAATCTCCTCCATATGGACTGCTTCATCATTAACTGCCATATTCTTCAATCTCCATCTCTAGCACATCTGTGATCTGGTACATACTCTGCCATGTACTTCAGTCTCTTCCTCCTTGCTCCAGGTTGTTGTTGATGTCCACTAACTTCAACACCTCCACATTCTGTTTCTTACTGTACGTTTTCCACTCATATTTAAATTGATGATTACTTTCTTTTAGCATCTGCAACTAAACTTTCACTCACGAAACAACTATTAAAATAAAAAACATAAGGCCTCAATGCCTTTTCTTCCTTTGGCAACAATTCATCTTCCTCTATTTTTTTCTCCTCGGTCAGCACATCAGTATGCTATTTTGAATTCTCAAAAGAATTCACGAGACTATCAGCTAGTATCTCCTTCTCATCATCTATTTCAATGATGTCTTCCTGTCCTTGTCCACTGTAGTGAATTCCTTTCTCTGCAACCACACTGTCATACTTTGAGCTTTCTAGCAAATACTCCAGCAATTCAATTTCTCTGTGACAATTTATAAGTACTTCATCATTACTTATGATTCCTACATTCATACACAATTTATCAGTTTGAAAATCACAAGGTTCAACAGTCTCAACTATTGTTTCCCATATTAGCTCTTCAGACTGAATCTCATCTCCTTCTTTCACAAGAAATTGTTTCTATGCTGTAACAATTTCAAACATCAATTCATTGCTAAATTCTTTTTGCTGCAATAATTAACTGCTTCTCTCATTTAAGAGACACTCTCCATCATTCTTTACTTCAGAGTTTTTATCTTCTAAAAGATACTCTTCCATACTTTTGACAAATTCAAAAGATTGCTCATCCTCCGCAAAACCTGTAATCGCATCAAAATTATTAGATTCAAACATACACGGTTCTACATCCTCCTGCTGATCCGCATTTGTCCAACAGTCCAGAAAATCATCATTAATTCCTTCTTTAGCAAAGTAAGCTTTTTTTTGTCTAGAATTCTCAAGGTCTATCACAGATCTCCAGTCTTCCTCTTCACCCAGAATTTCACCTTGTTTTGGTTTACAAATGGAAACTTGCACTCTCATCTCAGCTTCTCTAAGTTCTTCAAATTTCAATTTATCATTCATTACATGTTCAAGCTTCCTCAGCTCTTCTGCTAATTGCATATTCACCCGCTGATTTCTCTTCTCTTGTAGCTTCTACCACTCTACTTTCATCCTCATGACATAACCACGCCTTTGGCCTTCTTTATTTCTCTGCAACATCTCCATTAATACTTCAAGCTGAATGACCATCACAACCATTTCTTTGTCATATTTTTTGTCACTCATTCTCATGCCATTTGCCTTGGCATCTTTCTTCTTCTATCCTCTACTATGGTCTCTTTCAGAACCTCTCCTATGACTGTCACTAGTCATCATCCTTTCCATCTCTCTGAGTTCCTCACTCACTGCAAGCCTATGCTACAGTAAGTCCTCCCTGCTGCCACTTACCTCACCAAGCTTTCCTCTAGACTTGGTCTTCTAGCAAGTACTGGTCCTCTGTCTGGACCCTCCTTGAGCATTTCTCTCTGCTCCTTCTAGGCTTCAACTCATCTGCACTTCAAGAACACAACTGTCCTTTTCTTCCAATCTTTAGCTGGAACATTTAGGTTTTGCTACATTCTCTTTCTTTCAGAAACTTTGATGAGTTTCCTTCATCTCTACTGAGATATTTCTTCTCTGCCTACATTCTAAATTATGCAATGCAATCTTCAAACCAATTAAAATAAAAACATATCATCTCACCTTCAAGACCTCTGCATGATCTTGTTCTACCATTCACCTGCCTTTAGGATCTCACCACTCCTGCAAATCTGGTTCTACAGATCTTCATGCTTCCACTGCACAAATTTTCAACATTCAGCTAGTGTCAATCAGATTTAGAATTTGATTCTTTCTTTCAATCTCCCAACTTTATCTTGATGAAGCCCCAACTACCATCAACAATTATTCCTTCGCTGAGTTTTCTTTCATTGTTTCATTCTTGCTTGGAGTTTCTTAAAAAACATTTACCTGTTCTTGCTTTGATATCAAAATGACGCAGAAAAACTACGCTTTTCTAATCTCTGTGTGTGGCCAGTGAATTAGGCTCACACTTACATCAGAAGTACTCTCTTACAGGCTGACTTCACCTTTATACCCTGACAAACAATAGCAATACAACACAACCCGCGGATGGACGTGAAGACCGGGTTCCAAAGGAAATCAAACTCGCATCTATAACTTCTTGGGTCTGCTCTAGGCCTAAGCCTTACCGCATATCGCATACGAAAGATATATGATGATAAATCCCTATTTACGCGATCGCTGATATTGCGACGAACTTCAATATACATCGTCGATCTTGCCTTTAATCCGACGGTTGATGTATTCCCCAATCGACATCACCCAATTGAACAACAATTGAATAGTGCCTAATTGAACAACAATTGAACAACGCTTGCACGTTTGAACAAAACTTTCGTAATTGGACAACACTTCGGATTGAACAACACTTCGAATTAAACAACAATCCGTAATTGAACAACACTTCAGATTGAACAACAATCCGTAACTAAAAAACACTTTGGATTGAACAACAATTCGTAACTAAACAACACTTCGGATTGAAAAACAATCTATAACTGAACAACACTTCAGATTGAACTGCAATCCGTAATTGAACAACAGACGCGTGATTTGAAAAACACTTTTGCTGCGTTGACTCTCTCTATGTCGTTGGTCTCCTCTGACCGGATTTAACAGTTATTAGTCACTCAATCAATTCACGATCCGATATCTATGGGTTAAAGGAATCCTTCTCTTCTACAGCTTGTGGGTCTACAACAAGCACGGGGATTATCAAACAGCTCAACCCCCGCAGTTGACTGTGCTTCGAAAGTTGACTATGAGATCAACAGTCCAGATTTAGTGCGGGGCTTTGAGCTTGATCAAGGAAACCATACCCTTCTAAACCCCGTAGTTGCTGACCACTATTAGATCTGCTAGCTAATGAACGGTTCTAATTTGTGGAATTCAACGAGGATTGGATCTCATTGTATAACTCTCGTCGGGTCCGACCTTTGGGTAATTCTTGTGGTTTTTAACTTTGCGATAAGCCGCTTACCACCTCTGGGAAACCTCTCTCCTCTTCTACTAACACTTGAGTTAATTTTCGTTGTTCATTTCTTTGGCCTTACGTTGTGCGATTTAATCCTCGCCGCTCATCTCCTTCGCTCTATTTCATTGCTCTGGTCGATCCAATGACCCTGTTCCTCGTTACTTCGTTTCTTCCTCAGCGTTTTTCTATGGATTTGGTTTTTCTCCAGGATTTTGCCTTCGGTTGTTCAGCGACACAACTCCCTCCTGAGCTTAACTCTGCAAACTTTAACACAGTCACTCTAGACTCTCCACTGTGATTCTTCCGAATGGGTGCAAGCGATCCTGTACGATCCCTCACTCTCTTAGTTACTCAATACACCATCTATACCTTAATTATTCAATGCACACATATGAACTCAAATCGAGTTGTTTGTATTAATAAACAAGTATTTACATAAAAATCTCTCTCTCTCTCTGGCATGATATTCTAATAAGTGGCCTATGTTCTTTGTCTGCCCGTAGGCTTACAGTTAAACCTCTAACTATCTAACTTAACTAACCTGCTAACCCTTTTCTATGCCTTTTAGGCTTACATTTATACAAAAGGATTCTGAAACCAATTCCTGGTTTAGATCCATAAACTTCTCAACAAAATCCTAAAATCTCTTCTTTATCCCTAAGGATCCTCTTTAATCCACAAATCATGAAACCAATTCCTAATCTAGGATTTACAACTGATTCTCAAATCTTTCAACTATCCTAAATCTCTCATATTCTCCAATATTCAAGAACATTTACAAATATGCCTCACAATATCAAATTAATTCATATTCTCATTAAAATCATTCAAAAACATTAAAATTACATTAATTCGTTGCATAGGAAACCAACTTCCTTAAAACACATGACCCCCTATGTCTATTAAAATACAATGATTTCTCTGAGTTGATTGCTCCTGCATCATATTTTCTTGTTTTTCCTTTAATTTATTTATTTATTTATTTATTTTTTCTTTTGTAGTGAGGTTTTTATTTTTTTGCATAGTTAAAGAAGAAGGTCGATATTTTAAAGTTTCGATATTCTACGTATTTATATATTGTTAATTAATTTTTCAATATCAAATACTTGTCTTTAGAAAAATAATTTTTGACAAATGACATAAAAATAACCATTTTGAACATAAATATAACTAGAAAATTTACACATTTTGATAATTTTTTGCTAGAAATGACATGTCAAAATCACAATTTTTATAGGATAAATTTAACAAAAAATGGTTAAATAATAGTATTTTTAATGAATTTCATGTCAAAAAATAATAATAACCATTGTTTAAAAAAAATGATTCACATAAAAAGTAAAGCGTAAATCACATAATACAAATATTGAACACATAACAACATTAATTGCAAGCTTATTCTTCTCATAAACTGTCATAGTCAAAACATTACAAGTATAACTAATTAATAGTTACAAAAAATGAGCTTGATTTCGAAGCATAACTTAAATTTAATCAATAATATCAGATAATCCAAATTCTTCATCCTCTAGAGTTTCATCATTGTTTTCTTCCACAATATTTTCTGCTTCATTTTTCTCATTTTCCTCTTCCAATGGATCTTTGATGTCTAGGAATCTCCCAATGTATGCTTTCCTAATCATTCCATGTAATGGTGGTTGAGGTTCTTTTGCCTTTTTTGTCACACTTGATTCACTAAAATCCCCTTTCTTCAACCCAATTGAAGAAATTGAAGAAATTGCATTGCATCTGGAAGAAATTGAAGAACATTAATTCTTTGCTGAATAAATTTGCATTTTACTGGATATTTTTCAATGGCAATGCAGTTTCTTCATTTTTGTAGGCAACATGCTAGTGTTGTACCTAATTATCAAGCACACAATAAATAATGAAGTAAATTAGTATAATGACATATAAATTAAGAAATAAGATATTGAAATTCAATTATATATAATAAAACTTATGTGAGCCAGAGAATAAATCCAGAACCCAATCCCCTTCATTTGAACATAAATCTATAAGATAGTTAATCGATGACTATGTTTTTTGATAAATGTTAACTACCTCTCATTTTGCCTCTTTCTCTTCACATGTGAATTTTTTCACAACATTATAAACTAGTACTTGGCTATGTCTCTTTCCATCTACTTGATTAAAAAGCATAGACATATAGCTATCATCTTTTGTCCAACTATCAATATGGATGAACTCACAATCATTTGTAATTAGTTGATCTTAATGGTTAAGAAGATTTGACTTTTGTCTGTAACATGAAATAGTAAAAGTTCAATTAACTTGTACATAAATGGATTTTTTAACATTAATCAAACATACATTTTCACTTACCATTTAAGCTACATCCTTGAGTTTGTCTTCCCCTTGAATCTTGACAATAACATTGCCAATTGTGTGTCTGAATGAAATGTCACAAATCTCAATAATGGTGATGATGTGACTTCTACAAATCCTGCAACCACTTTACTAATAGCTTGATAAGTATAAGGGTCACTATCATAGTCAATGTTTGAGATATTGAAACCATGGGGAATATCTACAATAACTGGGGAATAATCCTTTTTAATTATGCATTTAGCAATGTCTTCACAATCACCTTGTATTACTTGATATTGAATAGTTTCAATCCCATTCCAAATGAAATGAGTAAGAGTTGGTCAATTTCAACATTCCTAAGACGCTTGTTTCTCATCCTTTCAATCTTAATTTTCTCGATAAAGGTTCTGAAACTATCTGGTTCTCCATTTTCATCCTTCCTCATAATTAATAAAATAAACAAATATATGCATAAGTTATAAAATAAAAAGAGTATATAGATGAATAAAAATGAATGTATAAATCAACATACCTTTTTAAATGTAAGATAGAAATCTTTTAGTGTTGATGTAGAACTTGAATATGGATAGATGCGTACAACATCGTCCCAACTATATTCATTCAACAATTTAACCATTTCATCTTGTATTTTCATGTAAACTTTGTGACTAAATAGATAAATTAAAAAAAGTTAATATAATGATATGTATAACAAATACTACCAAGAAAAATATGTTATATTTAAAAGAAAATTATAATATAGAAATAAGTAAAAATAATTCAACAAACTTACTTTTGAAATTCCTCAGACATTTCCTCCAATGATAATTCCCCTCACTTCACACGAGATAATATTTCTTTCACAAGTTTTTCATCCTTCACTCCTTGCAATGCTCTCTAAGGTGTGATATTCATATCTTCTGGAAGCTGCTTCATTTCAGGACCTAATTTGCTATTGCTACATATCAATGGTTTAGACCTTTTGAACTTCTAGTTTTTAATGCCAATGTTCTCCCACATGCTAAAAATCTCATTAATCAATTCCCATATCTCTCCAATTTTGAATGCTAACTAGAAAATGTTATCAATACTTCTAAATATATCAGTATTTACTCTACCTCCTTTTGAACTGATTTTATCCTCAATTTGATAGCCTATTTCCATGCAACATTCCTTTCAAAACTCTATTGTAATATTTATTTTATCCCCACCACATTTTTATTCAAATTCCTTATGAATAAATCTAACCCTTTGGATGAAATTCATAAACATCCTATATTCATTATCTGAATTATGATCCCATGCCAATAACATTCCTTCTGTATCTGATAAAACAACATAAATGATATATTTCATTGTTTCAAAATGTGGGTTATTGGGATATTCCTCCATCAATTGCCTTTGAGCTTCTATAGAATGGTTCCCCCCAAGCACATAATAATTGTATTAAAAAAAAATTGACTTATCAAATGCTTCTTTGTTGGGAACTTGAACTGGATCAACAAAAATCACATAATTAACCACATGAGCATATGGAATGTACCTCATCAATGTCTTCAAGTTGTGAACATATAGGTGGTGTGGCTTTTTTATTTTATATTTAAATTTTTCTTCACTTGGCTTATAGATTTGTCTCACATTAAGCTGAAATGTACGACCACCCTCAATTAAGTTCGTCTTTGTCAAGTTATGTCGAATGACATTTTTTTTTTGTTTTAATAATTCCATCCCCTAAATCATCTCCTGGTGTAATGATGTCCCTTCTTTCTTTTGAATTTTCATTAGGAACTTCATTGTTGGGAATGACTACTTGAGAATGTTCAACTTTCAATTTCTTCCTCCTAACATTCTCATCATTAACTAGAACAGAGACATTCCCGGGCATTGTTACTTTTGGTATTTTATGTCTCTTCTCCTTTCTAACATTAGTTCTAATGTCATCCTCTATAATGGAAACATATTCTTCAGCGTCAATTTCAACTTCCTCATCTTCAAAAGTAACCTATCTACCTTTGTTAGATTTATTGACTAAAGACATTTTTTTCTGATCCCTTGGATGTAGTTTTGTTGCATCATGAATTACTACTTTTTGCTTGTTTTCCACATTCTTTTGACCCTGAGTAGAAACTGTTGACAACATTCATAATATATTTCTCTATGAAATGAATGCCTCCCAACATAATAGAAATATTTTCAATAAAATTCTGTCAAACAAAATATCATGTGTCAATTAAAACTAAGTTATAAAAACATAATGAGACAGTTACAATAACACAAAACACAAATATAAATAACAATACTTACCATATCTTGTGCAATGCCCTTTATAATTTGTTTACACAACTTTGTAGATTCCTCTGTCATGTCATACAATGACAATGATAATCGATATTTAATCTTGTCATGTGACGTGTGGTTTGTAAGTACATAAACAAATTCAGTGTCTTGTATCAAAAAAATGTCTATGACTTTTCCCAACACCTCATAAATTCCACTATTGTTAGGGGTATCAACATATAGATATATATGCACCTATTTTCCTTCTCTATCTTTCACATACCATACATTTTCTGTAAACTTCATTTTTTTTTAATTTTTTCCAGTATGAAATCGTCTTCTTATCATTTGAGACACTTGATAGATTTGTAGTTATTAGCTCATGGGTGGTTCATTCAACAATGATTTTCGAGGATCCTCCTTTAATTTTAGTAGTTTTGTGTCCAGAAAAATTCACAAAAATCTTCTTTGATGCCATTTTCCTGCAAAAAAATACACATATATATAAATCAGTAAATTAAAAAATGAAAATAGCTTAAATAAGCAAAAAAAAGGATAAATGATAAATAATTTTGTAAAACATAACCTTTTAAAAAAAATAAGAGATAAAAATAAGAAATTAAAAAAATATGGCTCCTTACCACCCTTCCTCGCGACCTAATGGGCCCATGGGGTGGAGGCCTGATTCTTAGAATCATGCCTCCACCCCTACGAGTCTCCAATGGTCTCTAGACCCACGGGCTTGTTGGGTCGTGGGGGTTGGATGGGAGGGGGCTACGTACAACCCCTTCCTACCCCACCCCCTCCGCCCCTCGGGCAACCCCTCTGCCCCACTGACAATCGAGCCTCCACCACCACGACCCAATGGGCCCATTGGGCCACTATGTGACCACGGGGGTGGGGCAAGAGGGGATACATGCAGCCCCCTCTCGCCGACCCCCCCTCACGACCCAACGGGCCCATGGGGGTGGAGGGCCAATTCTTAGAATCGAGCCTCCACCCCCCGTTGGGCCACAGGGGTGGAGGCCCGATTCTCATAATCGACCTTAACCTTTGGTGGGTTGGGACATGGGGGTGGGTGCCACCGGTGAGCATGATCGGGCCCACCATGCGCACTGTAGATGTAGTGGCCTTCTGCTTCCCATGAGGCTGTTGGGTAAACCTGTCTCATCTAAATTTTTAATTTCTAAAAAAAATCTAAATTTCATTAAACCTATTGAATTTTAAAACTTGCACACAACAAAAGGGAAACAAACCTTTCAAATGCGATAATATTCCATTGAATATGTTAATATCAATGTAGCTGCTCTACAAATTCGCTCCAAGTCTTTTAACAAACCTCAAAAATCCTTGATGTGATGTGAGGAATAGCGATAATAAAATTTATGATATAATGGAAATTACATAATTGTTTTCACCACACGGTTAATGTGGCATTTATTTGTTTTAATAAAATATTTAACGTATAAATCTTGTTATGGCGATATAGTAAATTTTGATATAGCGAACATTATGGAATTGTTTTACCGCATGGTGAATGTGGTATTAATTTGTTTTTATAAATATTTTAACATATAAATTTTGTTATAGTGATATAGTAAATTATGATAAAGAGAACATTGTGGAATTGTTTTAACACATGGTGAATGTGGTATTTTTTATTATTATTATAAAAACTTAACATATAAATCATGTTATGGAGATATAGCAATATATTGTTAATGTGTGATAGAAGATATAATAAAATTAAAAGAAACATTCAATTGTCTAGTAGATGCTATACAGTTTAAGTAAAAAATTAATTAGGTAAAAGATTTAGTTTACAATTTTAATTTAAAGATTTAGTTTAAAAGATTAATTTCATAAGAAAAGTTTAGTTAAAATTTTTCAATAAATTGTAAAATAAAATTATGGAGGGAAATACATGAAACAAAATTTTTGGAGGGAAAAAATTCGGCGAAAATTTTTAGAGGGAAATTTTCATTCTTTAAGCTATATATTATCATTAGGAGAGAGTGCATTTGTATCATTCAACCTCTTCTATTTGAAAGGCATGGATTCTTCTAATAGTGAAGTTTCGCTTTGTGAAGCATCAACATCTTCATCGTGTAACAACTCTATTCATATTGATGAATATAATGGAAATTCTTCCACTATGAATAGAGAATCAAATCTTCCACTTAATCCTAATCCTACGGACCATAAGAGAAGAATTAATGAAAGACAGGATGAAAAATTTCAAATAAATACATAGTCATGGTTTCCACTTAGTCCTAACCCTATGAACTATGAGAGCAACAATGATGAATATTTTCAAATAATAAAGAGTCACGGTTTCCACTTAGTCCTGATCCTATGGACTATGAGAGTAGCAGTGATGAAGAACATGATGAATAATTTCAAATGAATAGAGTGTCATGGTGTCCACTTAATCCTAATCCTATGGACTATGAGAGAAACAGTGATGAAGAGCATGATGAATAATTTCAAATGAATAGAGTGTAATGGTGTCCACTTAGTCCTAATACTATGGACTATGAGGGCAACAGTGATGAAGAATTTCAAATGAATAGAGTCTCAAGATGTCCACTTAGTCCTAATCAATATGGACTATGAGAGCAACACTGATGAAGAGCATGATGAAGAATTTCAAATGAATGGAGTGTCATGGTGTCTACTTAGTTCTAATCCTATGGGCTATGAGAGTAGTAGTGATGAATAGCATGATAAAGAATTTCAAATGAATAGAGAGTCATGGTTTCCACTTAGTCCTAATCCCATGGACTATGAGAGCAACAGTGATGAAGGCTAGGATGAAGAATTTCCAATAAATCGAGAGTCACATTTTCCACCTAGTCCTAATCCTAAGGACTATGAGAGCAATAGTGACGAAGGACAGGATGAAGCACTTAGACCTGATCCTAAGGACTATGAGGCAGCAATGACAAAGGGCAAGATGAAGAATTTTTAGTAAGTAAGGAGTCACATTTTTGACGTAGTCCTAATCCTATGGACTATGAGAGCAACATTGACAATGCACATGATGAAGAATATCCAATAAACATCGAATCAAATTTTCCTTTTAGTCCTAATTCTAACACTAGTACAAAATGGTTAATTAGCTATTAAAATAATGACTAAAAATTGCATATAAATGACTATTTTTTAGTTGCTGGCCAATAGTAGCTAATTTACAATATCTTAAAATGCGACCAACGTTTAGTCATTTTTAGCTTAGTCATTAATTGGTTGTCTCAATTTTATCATCTAGTAGTATATTTAGTCATAAATTTGGTCATGAATTTAATCATTGATCGACACAATTAGTGACCAAATATACAACAAAATATATTACTATATGATCACTCTAGAAAACCAATTAATGACCAAATAAATATGTCGTGTTATAAGATACTATAAATTAGCTACTAGTAGTCATATATATGCAAAATTTAGTTATCACTTGAAACCAATTAATGACTAAAGAAATATGACTAAATTTCGGTTGTGTTATAAGATACTATAAATTAGCTACTAATAGTCATATATATGCAAAAGTTAGTCATCACTTGAAACAAATTAATGACCAAAGAAATATGACTAAATTTTGGTCATGTTATAAGATACTATAAATTAGCTATTAATAGTCGTATATACGCAAAATTTAGTCATTATTTGTAATCACAAATTTATCATTTGCAATAGCCATTTATCTTTTCTCCATAGTTTCATATTCATTATATAAACAACTAATTTAGTAGTTTATATTCATTTCATTTAAATTTATTAATAATCATTATAAATGACTAATTTAGTTGTATATTAATTTTACTTGTGTTTATTATTAATCGATATAAAATACTAATTTAGTAATTTTAAATTGATTTTATGCGTTCATTATTAATCAACATAAATTAATTAATATGAATTTGCGACTAAATTAAAAGAAAATGTCATACAATGTCATACAAAGTTACATATGATAATTACAATACTAAACAATATCAAGTGCAACTATAAATAATTTCAACAAAAAAAATATATATATTATATGAAATGTTAGGTATTACAATATGAGTTTCCAACTTAATATTGGTTGGACTACAATTTACAAATGAAATTTTGTTTCATCACTTCAAAACATTATGATTGTGATGCCAAGGCATTGCAGGTGAATTCACCAACTCTAAATACTTGACCATCAGTCTCCATGTGTGTGTCTTATGTGGGATATTGGCTCTAAGGGTATCACTAGACTAATTCTCTTCTCTCTTTCTTTTTGCATTTGTCGCTCTAGTGTTATTATTCTCCTCTTTCTTCAATTCCTGCTTCTTACCATCAATACTGAGTTCTTTTTTTGAAAACAAAATAAGATACAATGTAGAGTATAAAACATGAAATACGATGAACACTAGACTATCAAATAAAGTAGACTATAAAGGATTTATACGACATATAGCTCAGCATCAGCAATGTCAAAGCCATTTTTCCCCATAAAAGAAATAAACCTTAACAAGTTTTCTTTAGTTGGGCGATAATGGCCACTATGTGGTCAGATGACCTATATAAACATAACAAATAAAACATCATCCTAGAAAATAACACCTTATTAACTTAGTATTCAACTTTAAGGGAAGTCTTAGGCACAATCATGTCAACTAAGTTACATGCTAAAAAACTCAGGCTTTAGATAATTTGTGAAAACAAATAATATGAAGTGTGATGTCTAATTCTTGTCATTTTATTCGCAACAACATTTCATTATCTAACGCATGAACTTGGTCAAGTATATAAACAACTTGTGCTCAAATAACAACATGAAATTAAACTTTTCTAATGGCCATGAAAATATTTTAACACAAAACAACTAAAAGGATTTCAATCCATTAAGTGTAATACCAATTTAATCTTCAAGCTTTGGTTGTTGTTTAAATAAACATGATACCAAGTACTTCAATTTCATAATTACAAGAGAAAACAAAATCAAAAGAAACATTCAAAATACAATCAAACAATAAAGAGAGTATATCATGGAATGGACATTGCAATTATAAAAGAATTGTTTACCTATCCACCGTTGTCTTGTATAGAATTCCTAAAACATTTTCTTGCCCAAAATAACCATGAGTTGAAATAATCACAACATTAAAACCATAGGAATCCCTACTAGAAACTCAAACAATTTTCTTTAGTTGGGAAATAATGGCCACCGTGTGGCTAGATGACCTATATAAAGAAATAAAATAAAACATCGCCCTAGAAAAGAACACCTCAGGAACTTCGTACTCAACCTTCAAGAAAAATCTTAGGCATTATCATGCAAAACAAGTTACACATTTTAAGGGCCAAGTGGTGAATTAACATACCAGATTTCCAACTCTCCATTTTTTATTGAGCCAAATTGACTAACATCTAATCCAAAAAGCCAATAATTTTCATTATAGTGGATCAATAAATTTTTTGCAAGAAAATTCTTAAGAAGCACCTTCTCCATTCTCCACTCAAGAGGAAAATTCAATGCCCGATAAAGATGAAGATCCCATTTCTGGCTACTCTATGGAATCATGTATATCTGCATAGTGGACTCCGTAACTTACTTGAACTTCTGAAGGGTGTGTTGATATTCCTCACATCAACTTGAGACACACGAGGACACACGCGACTCCTTCTCTCTCCAACTCGCTTTACAGTCTCACCTTGAGATGATCTTGGAAACAAACTGTCCTCAGACAGACGGCCCAACAGGCTTTAGTATTAATTCAAGAAAATATGTTACATACCATGTTATGCCACAAAGAGAAGAGCTCTCTAGTCTCTGGTCTCTAGGAGCACAGAATACAAAACACTCTCACACACACTCACTCTCGCACTCGATGATCTACCATACACACAAAACTCCTACTTATAGAATTAAAAAACATATGAGAATAATTGAGGGTCCTTGTCTGACATTACTTAGTCTAGACGGTGTCTGCTTAATATTCTCAAGTACAATAGAAAGAAACCGCACTAGCAAGGTCCCATCGGACTTCGGTCACTTTCAACATCTGAACTAGGATCAAAATCTAAGGGTGATTGAGAAGGAAGCTTTTGTTTTAACCAAGAGGTGTTGAGCCACTTCAAATATTCATCCTCCCATGTGGGGTCATGCTGTTCTTGAGCATCTTGGTACATGTCGATGAACACTGTTTCCTTTTCCTCAGATACTTTCTCCTTTCCTTTTGCACTGGTCATGACTGTAGAAGATTCTCCTTTGAGTGGTGCCTGTGAAGTTTGTCCGGTGTCAAACTTTATCATATCCGTCGTGACATGAAGATTCTTCTGAGGAAAAACATATTCATTGTCAGCTTTAGTCCACCTGTTAACATAGGCAAATGGGTCAATCTCTATGTTAAGAAAAGAATCTTTTTTACTTTTTTAGAAATCGGGCATTGTCTGGACTGACAGCTCCACTCCATCTAATAGTTCCCACTTAAAGATTTATAACATGTTGATGAGCGTTCGATGGCGAATTGGACCCATAATTTACAATTATGACTAATATCTTCTTGCTATTGCCAACCCATTTCAAATATCATTGATGAACACACTTTAGTTGACAATAACAGATTTATCAAATAAGCTACATCATCACTCCAATTACCAGACATAACACTAATCGTGATTAGAGCCTTTTGATTTATCCACATTTTGATTACTCCAACTCTTCCTTGAAGCCAATCCAAAGTTCTAAGCATTGACAATTTTTCTGGCAACTTCAGAGTGTGGAATTCCTTGAGCCATGTCGTGATCTTCTTAATTTCTTCTTGATTATTTTCTATCTTTGGTGCATCAACCTTGCAAGAACCATATACTTGTGCAAATGGGTTTGGCACTATAGGATTTCTGAATTCCATACTTTGATAGTCCCATGGTGTGGAGAAATTTCTCAAGTATTGTAATGTCCTTTCTACACATTGGGAAGCTATGATCTGTATCTTCTTTTGACATTGGCCTTCCTTTATCTCCCAATCGGAAAATGGTGCAAAAATCTCATACTGGGGAAAAAAATCTATGCCTGCAAAATTATCATCATTTCTTTGAAGGAATGCAACTTCAATCTCTTCAAAGAGATCAGGAATTCTCAAGGATTTCAAAAATCTTTCGACCTTCTCAGTCATATTAATTTCTTCTAAATCTAACATCTTAGCAGAAGTATATACAACAAAAGAAAAATCAACTCCTCCAATTATCTGATAATAATTCAGGGTTTGTAGTACTTTAATCATCTCATCAGTGTATTCTTTAGACCAATAGTCATCCAGAGTTTTAAAATACAATTTTACCTTCATATTAGGTAGAGGATATACCTTTACCAAATCTTCATCAAGGCCTAAAAGAACACCAACATTTTTAGACTGCCATGCTTGGCATCACTGTATCCATTGATTTCTTCGGAGTCGCAAACCAATGACCTTTTTGATTTCATCAGCAACATCACCAAGAACAAATTCAAGAATCTGAAATCGTTTAACAAAGGTCTCAAAGTTATCATCTGCATGAGTCTTACTAGGAAGATCAAAAATATCTATTATGTGCCGATGAACATGAACTTTGTTCATTTCTCTGGTAAGAGCATCAGCCAAATAATTGGAGTTACTGGGAACCCACTCAACATCAAAATCATACATTTGAAACCACATTTGCCAAGCCAAGAGTCATCCTCTTGCTAGTTGTTTTGAAATCTTGGCTATCATAAAATATTTAAAATTCATGGAATCAGTTCTAATTAAAAACTTGGTGGGAGCTAAGTATAACTCGAATTTCTGAATACCGTTGAAAATGGCAAGGGTTTCTTTTTCAGCTGGAAAATAATTTTTCTGGTGAATTAGGAATTCGCTGGATGCATATGCACATAAAACTTCATCTTGACTTTCTCCCTTCCTTTCAAAAAGGACTGTTGCCCAAAAATTATCAGAGGCATCAGCATGTAAAATGAGGAAACCATTATCGGGTGGTTTGAGCTCAGGGAAATTCTGACATTCAGCTTTGAGCAATTTAACTGCCTTTGGAGCTTCATATGACCAACCAGAATGCAAATGCTTACGAATTGGGGCAGTTTTCTCGGATAGTCTAGGAATGTATTTATGGACATAATTCAAGATTCCTAGAAAACGTTGAATCATCTTACCATCTTGCAACTAATCAGGGAATTCAGACAACTTAGTCAACACATGGGGCTGCATTTGAATTTTCCCATCACTGACATGAATACCTAAAAAATCAATATTATCTTGAAAAAGAAGCATCTTCTTTTCTGATAAAACAATACCATGTTGCTTGGCCTCTTATAGGAAGATCTGTAAATGCTTCAAATGTTTTTCAAGATCAGGACTGTGAACCAAAATATCATCAATATATACAACAATAAAATCATATTTACCAAAGATATGATCCATTTGTCTCTGGAAGAATACTGGAGCATTCTTCAATCTAAATGGAACAACTCTCCATTGGTAAAAACTGGCAGGACATGTGAAAGCGGTCTTATGGCGATCTTCTTCTTTAATTTGAATCTGATAATAGCCATATTTCATGTCAAACTTGCTAAACATCTTGTTGTTCTGTATTTTTAGCATTATTGTTTCCTGGCATGGCAGAGGATAATTAAAACTCTTTGTTATGGCATTCAAAGGCTTATAATTGATAACCATTCTAGCTTTTCCTCTGACAATTTCTGAATGGTTTCGATCTAGGAAAGCAGAACAAGAATAATGTGAAGAACTGGGTTCAATTAACTGAAGATGTAACAATTCGTCAATCTGCTTTCTAATTTCTTTTTCATCTGTTGGAGTACAGGGTGTTAATTTTCAAGTGACATGGTTATCATGTAGAGTTATTATGTCTTGTTGGGGACTCTCTATACTCCATAATGCTTTAGGATTCTCAGAACAACATTTCATTAATTCATCAAAAATATTTATTTGATCCTGAGACCAATCATGATTTCTATGGGATTTTTGTTTTGGCTGACTCTTGTTTTCATATATCTGCAAAACTTCTTGCCAATCATGGGATTCATCTTGCGATTTTTTGACACCTACTCTCTTTTGACTGTTTTCTCTTCTGGCTTCAGAGTTGGCTAGAGTTAATCTTGGAACTGCGATTGCCTTCTTCTTGATATTACAGATTATCTTGTCTTCACTGATAGTTACTGGCAAGACAGAATTGATAAATGGAATTCCAAGAAACAAGCTTGCGAGGCATCATAATGTTGAATTGTAGAAATTTTAACAATACTCCCCCCAAGTCTTAAAGAAATATTATCAACATAATGGGTGAGATTTACAGAGCCACCAATGGTCTCAGAAACCAAAATATTCTGTAAAGGTTTCCACAAACCTTTAAACAAAGACGGACGAGCCAATTTGTTAGAACCACCTGTATCAATAAAAGCATCAACAGATATCCATTCTCCTCGAACTTGGACTTCAATCGGAATGTAAAGGAGATTGTTGGATCTAACAATTTTTTTTAGAAACGAGCTTTCATCATTGGGAACAGTGGTGCGGACAGGCAAAGATGAGGATGAGGAAGCAACTGTCTTCGGATATGGGCATAAAGAATTCAAAGTGGATTGTGGAGGCAAGGAATTTAAAACGGAATTTGAATTCTTGTTACCTTGATCAGAATTATGAACTGAGATAGTGTCATCTGAAGAATTTTCAGACGTCTCTTCAGTGTATTCCTCAGAGCTATACTCATCACTATAGTTTAATTCATCTTCGTGCTCGGATTCAGAACAACCATAACAAATATTCATTTTCTTGGAAATATTAGGAATAGATTCAGTATGAGACAAGGAAACATCAGTTAAAATACATACATCTGACACTTCATCTTGGGAATCAACAACAGACCAGTTATCTACAAAATCTTCAATTTCTATACATGCTTTCAACTTGTTAGAAGAACTTTTGGGACATTTACGGGCAAAGTGACCTTCTTGCTTGCAGATAAAACATGCATTGTCTCTTTTTGGTTGCCTTCTCTCTTTCAAATATTTGAACTTTCTGAATGGTCTTCTGGGACTAGCTACTCTCTTGGGTATGAACTTACCATAACTCTTGGACTTTCTCTTTTTAAAAGGTGTCCATGGTAATACAAAACGACAAACATCAAGGCCAGGGGAAACGTCTTGGGTTTTCTTCTGCCAACAAAGATATTTTACCTTTTCTTGACACCTAAATAAGAGATCTATCCAGTAAGTCTGATCAATGTTTTTGCTTGGACTTCTATATCTTTCATTATCATATCCCCTAAATTTCCAGGCAACTTTGACAAGAAGGAAACCTTTTGAACAGAATCATTGGACAGATTAGCTTTACAGATCTTGGCCATATAATCATTACCAAATTGATCTAAAAACTTTAAATCTTTCAATTCCATTCTTGTTAGATCAGTTATAATTTGTTTCCTTTCATCAACAGGTTCATGAACAAACTGAGTTAAGAGTAGTAGTTCTAATGTAGCTAAACCAGCAGCAGCTACATTCATTCATTCTTCTTCTGATGGTCCCATCCACCAATCATGAACAATACCGGCCATTCTTTTTACTGCTAGAAGAAATATGGAAATATTATCCAATTTAGAGACAACTTGCATCTGATAAAGGACACCAATCCAGATTCTAATAGATTCAACGGGATTTGTAGATTTGACTAAATCAAGAATATATCCAGAAGAATTACCAGCAAACAAATCTTCTTCTATCCTGGAGTATTTATGGACTTCCTTACGAACATTGGCCTTTTGGAGAGATGGTCTAATGAAGGAAGGGAATTTAGAGGCAGCGTTTTCTAGAGTAGCTATTTCATTTTTTGACTTCTAAAATTTGACTGTTTTTGCTGGCTCTATTTTGTGTTCAGCTTGAGCACTTGACTCAACTTCACTTCCTTCTTGTTCTTTCTTTGTGTCCCAATAATTTGGCGCATCTATTAATTTGGAGAACTTGGGTGCTTGGGATTCTCTCCTTTTCTTCTCTCTTTTTCTTCTCTCTTTGGCTTCTATTCTGTGTTTATCTTCTTGTTGTTCATCATGTAATAGCTTGAGATTAGCCAAAATTAATTCACTCTGGCAACCTAAATCATCCAGAACTTCTTCTGCATGTGCACACCATGCCGTAAGATAATTACCAATTTGGTAAGTCTAATCTAAATCAGTGGTATTTTGGGCATTATGTTCTATAAGAGGAGCACAATCAGCTCGTGTTGCTGGCTGTTTGGATGACGACAGGGTTGTACAGAACTTGGTTTTAGGAGGCCATTTTCCACCTTTGACAAAACGACGGTTGGCATATTTCCATTCTTCAACAAGAGGATACTGAGTATGAGAAATACGATGCAATTTATTTACAGGTAAAAAAGGTTTGGATTCAGGTATATACAAATCAGTTGGAGACAACTGTGGTTCAATCCGACTATCACCTTCAACTGTTGGTGAATCACTACTTCTAGAAGAGGATGCTTCGGTTGGAGCTATTGGAAATACATATCGACGAGGCCTGGTACTGGGTCGGGGAATCTGTGGTTTGGCATGAATAAGCTTTACTTGACCATTATCAACAGAGACTCGTTTAAGCTTAGACTCAGGCTTTTTATCGTCGGCAAGAGACTTATATTGAAAATACCAATTGTTTGGAAATTCAGTAGGATCATAGAGCACACCTTCAACCTGGGCATTTGACAAACCAACAGTAACACAATATTTCAAGAGAGGTTGTTTGAGCTTAGGATGAGTTGTGTTGGTTAACTGGAACGAAGCTTGAACTATGGTAGAAAGATACTCACTATATTCTATCATATCAAGACCTTGGACTCCAATTAAAAGTTTCCAACAATCTTTCAGATGAGCATCATTCAGGCTGATAGAATAATTAGGAAATATTGTACCATATTGACATCCAGTAGACAGATTTCCCATAATAGTTCCTATTCATGCACTGTCATATGTCTGATGACGGGTGTCAAAGAGTTCAACAATACAAGGAGTATTTATCCCATGTCGAAACAGAGGAGCAAGACCAATTCTTATACCCTCGAAATGAAGATAGGAATACTTTTTCTCCTTAACATACTGTCTAAATTTCTTAATCTCATCATCAGAGAACAAATTCAGAGCAATAATTTGAACAGAAGGACCAGAAATTTTTATAGTAACTTCCACCTCTTTCAAAAAAGACTTGCGTTTGAGAACAAAGGACAGAGGCAATTTATAGACATCAGTTGCATGAAGTGCAGGAGGATTCCAATTGTCAGGAGTTTCTATGACTTCATGATTTTCAGCAGTGTCTACCTCAGATTCAAGAGAGCGAGCAGAAACTTCAGTTATAAGTTTACGATCAACATTAGAAAAAGAGCGTAAGAGATTGGCCATGGTTTACAAACTAGACTAGAGATTGACTAAAGCCGCGTTTATCTAATCAGCAATTGTAAAACAAAATCTTTTCGAAGGCTTCCTAGCTGGCTTTAGACTCTATCTGTAGTTTATAAATCAGGACTAGAACAGGGCTCTGATACCAATAATAGATAGTGGACTCCGTAACTTACATGAACTTCTGAAGGGTGTTCTAATATTCCCATTTCAAATATCATTGATGAACACACTTTAGTTGACAATAACAGATTTATTAAACAAGCTACATCATCACTCCAATTACCAGACATAACACTAATCATGATTAGAGCCTTTTGATTTATCCACATTTTGATTACTCCAACTCTTCCTTGAAGCCTATCCAAAGTTCTAAGCATTGACAGTTTTTCCGGCAACTTCAGAGTGTGGAATTCCTTGAGCCATGTCGTGATCTTCTTAATTTCTTCTTGATTATTTTCTATCTTTGGTGCATCAACCTTGCAAGAACCATATACTTGTGCAAATGGGTTTGGCACTATATGATTTCTGAATTCCATACTTTGATAGTCCCATGGTGTGGAGAAAGTTCTCAAGTATTGTAACGTCCTTTCTACACATTGGGAAGCTCTGATCTGTATCTTCTTTTGACATTGGCCTTCTTTTATCTCCCAATCGGCAAATGGTGCAAAAATCTCATACTGGGGAAAAGAATCTATGCCAGCAAAATTCTCATCATTTCTTTGAAGGAATGCAGCTTCAATCTCTTCAAAGAGATCAGGAATTCTCAAGGATTTCAAAAATATTTCGACCTTCTCAGTCATATTAATTTCTTCTAAATCTAACATCTTAGCAGAAGTATATACAGCAAAAGAAAAATCAACTCCTCCAATTATCTGATAATAATTCAAGGTTTGCAGTACTTTAATCATCTCATCAGTGTATTCTTTAGACCAATAGTCATCTAGAGTTTTAAAATACAATTTTACCTTCATATTAGGTAGAGGATATACCTTTACCAAATCTTCATCAAGGCCTAAAAGAACACCAACATTTTTAGACTGCCATGCTTGGCATCGTTGTATCCACTAATTTCCTCGGAGTTGCAAGCCAATGACCTTTTTTGATTTCATCAGCAACATCACCAAGAACAAATTCAAGAATATGAAATCGTTTAACAAAGGTCTCAAAGTTATCATCTCCAGGAGTCTTACTAGGAAGATCAAAAATATCTATTCTGTGCTGGTGAACATGAAATTTGTTCATTTCTCTGGTAAGAGCATTAGCCAAATAATTGGAGTTACCGGGAACCCACTCAACATCAAAATCATACATCTGAAACCACATTTACCAAGCCAAGAGTCGTCCTCTTGCTAGTTGTTTTGAAATCTTGGTTGTCATAAAATATTTAAAATTCATGGAATCAGTTCTAATTAAAAACTTGGTGGGAGCTAAGTATAACTCGAATTTCTGAATACCATTGAAAATGGCAAGGGTTTCTTTTTCGGCTGGAAAATAATTTTTTTGGTGAATTAGGAATTTGCCGGATGCATAAGCACATAACACTTCATCTTGAATTTCTCCCTTTATTTCAAAAAGGACTGCTGCCCAAAAATTATCAGAGGCATCAGTCTGTAAAATGAGAAAACCATTACCGGGTGGTTTGAGCTCGGGGAGATTCTGACATTCAGCTTTGAGCAATTTAACTGCCTTTGTAGCTTCGGATGACCAACCAGAATGAAAATGCTTACGAATTGGGGCAGTGTTCTTGGATAGTCTAGGAATGTATTTATGGACATAATTCAAGATTCCTAGAAAATGCTGAATCATCTTAACATCTTGCAACTGATCAGGGAATTCAGAAAACTTAGTCAACACATGGGGTTGCATCTGAATTTTCCCATCACTGACATGAATACCTAAAAAATCAATATTATCTTGAAAAAGAGGCATCTTCTTTTCTGATAAAACAAGACCATGTTGCTTGGCCTCTAGGAAGATCTATAAGTGCTTCAAATGTTTTTCAAGATCGGGACTGTGAACCAAAATATCATCAATATATACAACAATAAAATCATATTTACCAAAGATATGATCCATTCGTCTCTGGAAGAATGCTGGAGCATTCTTCAATCCAAATGGAACAACTCTCCATTGGTAAAAACTGACAAGACATGTGAAAGCGGTCTTATGGCGATCGTCTTCTTTAATTTGAATATGATAATAACCAGATTTCATGTCGAACTTGTTGTTCTATATTTTCTGCATTATTGTTTCCTGGCGTGGCAGAGGATAAATAAAACTCTTTGCTATGGCATTCAAAGGCTTATAATTGATAACCATTCTAGCTTTTCCTCTGACAATTTCTGAATGGTTTCGAACTAGGAAAGCAGAACAAGAATAATGTGAAGAACTGGGTTCAATTAACTGAAGATGTAACAATTCTTCAATCTGCTTTCTAACTTCTTTTTCATCTACTGGAGTACAGGGTATTAATTTTCTAGTGACCCTGTTATCATGTAGAGTTATTATGTCTTGTTGGGGACTCTCTATACTCCATAATGCTTTAGGATTCTCAGAACAACATTTCATTAATTCATCAAAAAGATTTATTTGATCCTGAGACCAATCAGGATTTCTATGGGCTTTTTGTTTTGGCTGACTCTTGTTTTCATATATCTGTAAAACTTCTTGCCAATCATGGGATTCATTTTGAGCCTTTTTGACACCTACTTTCTTTTGACTGTTTTCTCTTCTAGCTTCAGAGTTGGCCAGAGTCAATCTTGGAACTGCGATTGCCTTCTTCATAGTATCTTGTCTTCACTGATAGTTACTGGCAAGACATAATTGATAAATGGCAATCCAAGAAACAAGTTTGCGGAGGCATCATAATGTTGAATTGCAGAAATTTTAACAATGCTCCCCCAAGTCTTAAAGAAATATTATCAACATAATGGATGAAATTTACAGAGCCACCAATGGTCTCAGAAACCAAAATATTCTGTAAAGGTTTCCACAAATCTTTAAACAAAGACGGATGAGCCAAATTGTTAGAACCGCTTGTATCAATAAAAGCATCAACAAATACCCATTCTCCTCGAACTTGGACTTCAACCAGAATGTAAAGGAGATTGTTGGATCTAACAAAATTTTTTTAGAAACGAGCTTTCATCATTGGGAACAGTGGTGCGGACAGGCAAAGATGAGGATGAGGAAGCAACTGTGTTCGGATATGGGCAGAAAGAATTCAAAGTGGATTGTGGAGGCAAGGAATTTAAAACGGAATTTGAATTCTTGTTACCTTGATTAGAATTATGAACTGAGACAGTGTCATCTGAAGAATTTTTAGACGCCTCTTCAGTGTATTCCTCAGAGCTATACTCATCACTATAGTGTAATTCATCTTCGTGCTCGGATTCAGAACAATCATAACAAATATTCATTTTCTTTGAAATATCAGGAATAGATTCAGTATCAAACAGGGAAGCATCAGTTAAAATATATACGTCTGACACTTCATCTTGGGAATCAACAACATACCAGTTATCTACAAAATCTTCAATTTCTATACATGCTTTCAACTTGTTAGAAGAACTTTTGGGACATTTACGGGCAAAGTGATCTTCTTGCTTGTAGATAAAACATGCATTGTCTCTTTTTGGTTGCCTTCTCTTTTTCAAATATTTGCACTTTCTGAATGGTCTTATGGGATTAGCTACTCTCTTGGGTTTGAACTTACCATAGCTCTTGGACTTTCTCTTTTTAAAAGGTGTCCATGGTAATATAGAACGACAAACATCAAGACCAGGGGAAACATCTTGGGTTTTCTTCTGCTAACAAAGATATTTGACCTTTTCTTGACACCTAAATAAGAGATCTATCCAGTAAGTCTGATCAATGTTTTTGCCTTGGAATTCTATATCTTTCATTATCATATCACCTAAATTTCCAGGCAACTTTGACAAGAAGGAAACCTTTTGAACAAAATCATTTGATAGATTAGCTTTATAGATCTTGGCCATATAATCATTACCAAATTGATCTAAAAACTTTAAATCTTTCAATTCCATTCTTGTTAGATCAGTTATAATTTGTTTCCTTTCATCAACAAGTTCAGGGAAAAACTGAGTTAAGAGTAGCAGTTCTAATGTGGCTAAACCAGCAGCAACTACATTCATTCGTTCTTCTTTTGATGGTCCCATCCACCAGTCATGAACCATATCGGCCATTCTTTTTTCTGCTAGAAGAAATATGGAAATATTATCCAATTTAGAGACAACTTGCATATAATAAAGGGCACCAATCCAGATTCTAATAGATTCAACAGGATTTGTCGATTTGTCTAAATCAAGAATATATCCAGAAGAATTAGCAGCAAACAAATCTTCTTCTATCCTAGGGTATTTATGGACTTCTTTAAGGACATTGGCCTTTTGGAGAGATGGTCTAATGAAGGAAGGGAATTTAGAGGCAACATTTTCTAGAGTAGCTATTTCATTTTTTGACTTCTGAAATTTGACTGTTTTTGCTAGCTCTATTTTGTGTTCAGCTTGAGCACTTGACTCAGCTTCACTTCCTTCTTGTTCTTTCTCCGTGTCCCAATAATTTGGCACATCCATTGATTTGGAGAACTTGGGCGCTTGGGATTCTCTCCTTTTCTTCTCTCTTTTTCTTCTTTCTTTGGCTTCTCTTATGTGTTTATCTTCTTGATGTTCATCATGTAACAGCTTGAGATTAGCCAAAATTAATTCACTCTGGCAACCTAAATCATCCATGACTTCTTCTGCATGTGCACACCATGTCGTAAGATAATTACCAATTTGGTAAGTCTAATCTAAATCAATGGTGTTTTTGGCATTATGTTCTATAAGAGGAGCACAATCAGCTCATGTTGCTGGCTATTTGGATGACGACGAGGTTGTACAGAACTTGGTTTTAGGAGGCCATTTTGCACCTTTGACAAAACGACGGTGGGCATATTTCCATTCTTCAACAGGAGGATACTGAGTATGAGAAATACGATGCATTTTATTTACAGGTAAAAAAGGTTTGGATTCAGGTATATACAAATCAGTTGTAGACAACTGTGGTTCAATCTGACTATCACCTTCGCCAGTGGGTGAATCACTACTTCTAGAAGAGGATGCTTCGGTTGGAGCTATTGGAAATACGTATCGACGAGGCCTGGTAATGGGTCGAGGAATCTGTGGTTTGGCAGGAATAAGCTTTACTTGACCATTATCAATAGAGACTCGTTTAAGCTTAGACTCAGGCTTTTTATCATCGGCAAGAGACTTATATTGAAAATACCAATTGTTTGGCAATTCAGTAGGATCATAGAGCACACCTTTAACCTGGGCATTTGACAAACCAACAGTGACACAATCTTTCAAGACAGGCTGTTTGAGCTTAGGTTGAGTCGTGTTGGTTAACTGGAATGAAGCTTGAACTATGGTAGAAAGATACTCACTATCTTCTATCATATCAAGACCTTGGACTCCAGTTAAAAGTTTCCAACAATCTTTTAGATGGGCATCATTCAGGCTGATAGAATAATCAGGAAATATTGTACCATATTGACATCCAGTAGACAGATTTCCCATAATAGTTCCTATTCGTGCACTGTCATATGTCTGATGATGGGTGTCAAAGAGTTCAACAATACAAGGAGTATTTATCCCATGTCAGAACAGAGGAGCAAGACCAATTCTTATACCCCCAAAATGAAGATAGGAATACTTTTTCTCCTTAACATACTGTCCAAATTTCTTAATCTCATCATGAGAGAACAAATTCAGAGCAATAATTTGAACAGAAGGACCAAAAATTTTTATAGTAACTTCCACCGCTTTCAAAAAAGACTTGCGTTTGAGAACAAAGGACAGAGGCAATTTATAGACATCGGTTGCATGAAGTGCAGGAGGATTCCAATTGTCAGGAGTTTCTATGACTTCATGATTTTCAGTAGTGTCTACCTCAGATTCAAGAGAGAGAGCAGAAACTTCAGTTATAACTTTATGATCAACAGTAGAAAAAGAGCATAAGAGATTGGCCATGGTTTACAAACTAGACCAGAGATTGACTAAAGCAACGTTTATCTAATCAACAATTGTAAAACAAAAGCTTTTCGAAGGCTTCCTGGCTGGCTTTAGACTCCGTCTGTTGTTTATAACTCAGGACTAGAACAGCGCTCTGATACCAATAATAGATAGTGGACTCCGTAACTTACTTGAACTTCTGAAGGGTGTGCTGATATTCCTCACATCAACTTGAGGCACACGAGGACACACGCGACTCCTTCGCTCTCCAACT
>APFE030019883.1:0-11559 GCA_000404065.3 Pinus taeda
CAGTATGTTGTATACATGAGATAGATTTGGGCAACTGTATTCATGTCAAAGTTGACAGCTAGTCCACATTTTAAAGGTTCAGGAAAAAAGGCAAAATATACTGCATCACAGTCAAACCCAGATCGAGATGAACATAAGCTTTATCAAAATATCATATACAATTAAGTCGCCCATTTACAATTATAAATCTATACAGAACATGGCCACCTTGAGCAAATGAATCATTCACCTAGGTCAAAAATAGGAAATTGCATTTTGTCATTTGCCAAGCAAAACGAAGACTGCCTGACCCCCTTGACCAAATAAACTGTCCAACTAGATCATAAGATGAGGAATTTGCATTCATATCATTTTAAGTAAAACACAAAACTGCATGTTTATGCGGGTCAAATGAGCTTCATTCCTAAAATACTATTAGCAAACCTAGTAAAACATTAAAATGGTCCCAAAATCCTACCATCAGCCAAGAAAGTGCAGCAACCACAACGAAATGCTTTGGGGTTAAAACGACCAAAAAGACATGAAGGCACTAGATACTCTTCAAATAAAAGAGAAACAATTGAAAAAAACAAAAATGACACAAAGAGAGACAAAGAAAAGTAGGGAAACCTAACAGATATAGAGGAAAAGAAAAATAAGAGGAGGAATTGAGTATAACTGATGAAAAGTGAAATAACTGATGATAAAATTTCAGCAGATTTCAACAGTGAAAATTAGCAAAATTTAGAAGCACCAATCAGAAAATGTGAAGCACCACAGAAATTAAGTGACCAGCAAAACATCAAATTTCGAAGTTCACATGCTCTGTTTCAAATCCTCTATATAAGTTTTGCCTGCCAATTGACATTCCCAATCTCGTTAGGGCATTTGAAGAAAGTCTAGAGGGTGGATAGATGAACAATTCAAAGCAAAACCAAAGACAATTTGACCTTGCAGATGAGAGAAATTTTAAACCTGTAAAATGGATGGTTAAAGCCTAAGCGACCACAACAATAACAAAAAAAAAATTCAAACACAAATAAGATTCCATGTAAATGTAAGCACTGCAAATATTAAATTAAGAGGGGACAGAAAAGAGTGAAGTTAAACGAGAATGCTAACAGAGAAGGCTATAAAAAGGGTAAATGGGGAGGCTAACAACAAATCAAAATGTAGCGAAGAAAGACACCAGAAACGAGAAAGCTAGACAAAACATAAAAGCAAAACTAATTAATGATTTTACCAAAATGGCATTAATCCTCAACCAAAATTTAATGCAATTTGTGGCCCCACTAGCCTATTTTTTATCATATCCAGTATCTAACATTGCCTGATTGTGCTGTGCTGCAACAGGGACAACATCTTTGCCTTAGAATCCCAAGCCTAAATCATAAATAAAGTAATCAGTTGTGTTTCTTTGTATCATGCAACAAAAATCAAACCAAATTAGGATTTAAGAGATCGAGGAACTTACACTCACCATTCATGTTGATGCCACAGTCTCTGCCAAGTCTGGTTTTAGTTTTTTGTTTACCTCTGAAGTGCTTCATCCAATGCCGAGGCAAACCTGAGATAAACAAACAATTTATAATCATTTTTTCAATATTAAACAAGAAATGCCCTCAGGTATGCATCCATATAAAATAAAGTTTCAATTAAATCTTAATTTATGAAATGCACAAAGGCAAGAAATAGATGTGATCTTCATCATAACATACAAAGCAAACAAATAATATTGTTCAGACACAATCATTGAAATAGGAGTTTACCTTGCATCCCTTGCCATTTTCTTGTCATCTTCCAAGGAAGCAGATTTCACATCCACTCCAAGAACACAATCATTGAAATAGGAGTTTACCTTGCAGCCCTTGCCTTTTTCTTGTCATCTTCCAAGGAAGCAGATTTCACATCCACTCCAAATCTAGCCAAACGAGCTTTCTTCTTTGCTTCATCATCAGTAGATGAGCGCAAAGTAAGTCCAATAATTTGGGCATTGTCAGATTCCAATTATTCTGAAGTAAAACAAACGTGTATCATAATTTTGGATAAAAATATTAAGAAAATTAAACTGACAATAAATTAGACATACACAAGATAAGGAAAACATAATATAAGGAAAATAGCATCATAATCTCAGGAATATAGAGAATAAATTCCTGAATTTTCAAAGAACGGACCTCTCAGCCCTCACTTTCCTCTTTTCTTCTTCCAATATTTCTGTTTCTCCTAGACCAGGAGAGGTAGGCTTTGGAGTACCATTTACTGACTCACCAAATCTGTCAATAAAACATACCCAAATGTAATTTCTGTCAATTAAGAGATGAAACATATTGAGTTATAAGATTGGGGACCATGTGCACTGACCATTCAATATAGAAATTACTTCCATAGCAATTAATCACTTTAAAGACTAGAGCAAAGTCCAGTAGCACCAGAACTGACACAGTCCATCAAACTTAAAAAACACATATTATGGCCAAACAGAGTTTAAAATAAAATACAACATATATTTAATAGAGATACTGAATAATTAAGTGAAACAAACATAAACCTTAAAAATGCTAGAACCCCTATAACCTAAATGATACAACGAGATTTTTCCACAATTCCTAAGGGTGGCATTCCAGGTCTGCAGTAGCAATTAGTGCTAGAACAAATAGTCATCATATATAGGGTCATTTTATATACAGGGATTATCCACTGCACTCCATGCCTTCGAGGACCAACCCCTTGAGCTAGTTGCAGTATCGGTACAAGTCTCGAGAATCATCTGTCTCACATGACATGTTGCCCTCTGACAGTAGAATCAATGTAAACAGGGTTTTTATGGTATGCAAAATGATACAGGAGCCTCACTGATTCATGGGAAATCCTCACAAACAAAACAAAATTTGTTTCCTGTTGATTATGCTGGGGAGGATAAGAAGAAGATGCATTAATTGCCGCATTTGATGCGCTGGATTCTGAGTGGTCATATCTCTCAAAGGCATATGCAGTTTCCATGGCTCCTGCTGTTTTGTATCTTCGGAGCAAATGCAATGGAGAAGATCCATGGATTGGAGTTGTTTCTCCGCTTTGAAATCCCAAAAACACATTTGATCTGTATGTGAAACCAGGGGAAGAATGCTTTGACTTTCTATCTCGTTTTGTTTTTTTTCTTAGCATTTTGTTGCCATCTGTTCAAAGCATTGTTTTCTTAGCATTTTGTTGCCATCTGTTCAAAGCATTGGCCGTCTGTTCTTCAAATATTGCCTTCTTCATGTGAGATCCCATCTGCATAAAAATATCCCATCATATTTTAAGAGCATATTCCTTTATACATGATATTTAACTAGGAGTGTTTTTGAACGATCCAAAAGTTCACTAAAACATTTGTAAATATTGGAAAAACAAAATTTGCCCAAAAATGGATGTTCTCTATCTATCAACAAACATGGTTATATCAAGAAATAAAATTAAAATGATTTAGAGAGAAATCATCATTTCTATTTCTCTGCTTTTCTAGAAGGCTCTAGACTACAACAAAATTTAATTTAATTTAACAAACAAAAGGAAGCATATTTTAGAGTGGTCATACTTTTCATTCAAAAATCCTCTGAGGCTTTACTTGAAGCTCTCAATAGAGAGATAACTGTTGTACAAAAGAAAAATTAAACTCCACTGTTTTCTATCTACTGATAAATTTGTCTACTATGAGCTTAACTATTTTTTAATGAGGTGGTTTTTTAACTGTTTCACTGAAATCTGATGATATGATTTTTGGTGAGAACACAATGTTTCATTGTATTTTTTAGTACAAAAATGGATTCAATGCCCTCAAAATCCCTTAAACATTTGGATTGTGCAAAATCAACAACTTAAAGCTAAAATTTACCCTATTTCTAATCAGAAACTATGGTTTTAACAATTTCTACTCATATTTTGGGCAAAATCAACCAAAAAAAAATCAAAAGTGGTGTCATTAAACAACTGTGTTAATGCATTATCAGGTGAAACCTTATCTCTAATTTTATCAGTACAAATAAGATATTTAATATCACAATGTAGGGTTTGATTAATCTATTTCTGTACAAAATAAACCAGGTCAATATACTAAGTGAATACTTGGAAGATGTAACTCTCATTTTTTGTAATTATATAAGCCAGCATTTTCTCAAGTTCAATCGATCCTGTCAAACACCTAAACTGATTGTATTTTCAATGAACATGGAGTAGACTGACCTGTGTCACAAGGGCATAAAGTGGAAGTGTGATGTAACTACATAGAAACTGCAAAGCAACCCTAGACACAAACACAAGCAACCCAAGGTAATCCTTATCCGATGATGATGGTATTGTCACCTAATTTACCTGAAATTTATATAGGGAAGAGTGACACATTTAAATATTCAAATTACAGAATGTGTCACCCTCAAGGTGGACAATGAAGGTTGGGTTTAATAAGGAAATTAAAGACTCAGTACAAACTGAGAGAAGGTTCCATTTTTGCTGATGTCGTTTGACATTGAATTTATATGTCCAAAGCGGGGCAAATATTGTTTTAAGCTTCATATTTATTTACTGTTTTTAATACTCCACATTGCATGAATCAAATCCTATTATAATGCGATTAATTATCCATTCTTTCAAACTTATTTACTGTTACTAATACTCCATACTGCATCAATCAAATCCTATTATATTGCGATTAATCATCCATTTGTTCTTGATGATGTAGACGGATCGGAAAGCCTTTAGTCAAGTGTGAAACAGGAAAGTAGGAGATCTTATCATCATCCAGAGGCTCCCATCTGCAAATATTAAGACATTTTTAGCACATTCTTGTAAAACACAATGTACATGTACAACGTTCATAAAATTGATGTCTTATTTATCTTGCTATGAAAGAAGTATAAGAATGAAGCACGTGACCTGAATTTGGTGATGAAGTGATGGAGAAAGAGGCCCAGCTCAAGTTTTGCTAGATGCATTCCTGGACAGAGCCTGAGCCCCCCTCCAAATGGCATAAAAGAGGGGTTCTTGTAGAGCTCCTGCAATATAAAGTCCGAGAGATTACTAACAGAATTAGACACAGAAAGATTACTAAGAGAAGAATTAGACACAGAAATATTACTAAGAGAATTAATTACATGAAGTGATGGTTTTGATGCTAATTAATTACATTATTTTCCAGAATCTGTTGCCAACACCATGGGTCAAACTTGAGCGGAGAAGAATGGTACTTGTCGTCCAGATGGATGCTGTTCATAAGCACCAAGACTGACCACCCTTTTGGGATGACAAAGCCTCCTGATAACACAAGTTTATGATGATCAGATTTGCACCGAAAAGATTAAAAGAAATGTTGGAATTGGAAGTATGAGTTGAGATTTTATACATTTCAACCCTTCCAGAAAAAGTACATATACATAAATAAAATTGTAAATTTCAGCAGAAACATGAATATCAACCAAGAAGAGTAAAAACAATATATTATTAAATGCCTTTAATTTTAATGTCTGCTATTGCTTCTCTAAAAACCGCTGGAGCAACGTTGGCGAGACGATGTGTTTCATTTATGACCTGGGAATTGAACAAATACAAACACGATCAATCATCTCGACACCATATATCTGGTCTCAAATATAACAATTATCGAAGTTTAGGGTAACTGAAAAAAAAATACTAAGGCAACACAAATTGATAGAAGCTATCGGGAAATTTTAAATGATCTTCATGAATTCATTTATATATATAAACACATGTTACAAAATTTGTAATGAGGATAAAAAAATTCTAACAACCTATCACCAAACAAAAATCGTATGGTTTGTCATGAAAGTAGTAACTAATTACATACACATTGGGTGAATTTCAATGACTAGTAGTCATCCCAAGTGAGGTTTTGGTTTCTTGGACTCCCCTTTCTCTTTAAAAGAACGTTGTGTTCCGCCTGTGTTGTGCATATTCCACCATCAGTGCAGTCCAAGATATGAAATTCTTTTATTTAGAATACCAATACCAATTCGAAATATGAAATGCTTTTATTTATGATACATTGACACACCTTCAGCTCCCGAAGTGCCTGGGGACAGTCCGTGAGAAATTTGATAACAAATGCCATCGTTGAGGCTGAGGTCTCGTGGCCAGCGAAGAGCAGGAATAGTACAAAATCTGCTATAATTTCTTCTGAATGCAAGTCTTCTTTCAAGAGTTCTCCTAAGAAATCATTATGGACAACTTCTGGATGCTCCCTTCTTTACTTTATACTCGCATAAATCTTTTTCATCAGAAAATCTCTGGCCTGCAGCGATAAAGCTCAAGTAATGCATGATCCACCGAACCGCTTATGCCGCATATGACTCTACCATAGTTCTGCCGCATATGAAACTATTCGTCCCGATGCCAAATGAAACGCTCAAACCGTTTGGGCAACCCCTTTGAATCAACGGCTAAAATTGTTGCAATCGTCTAACATATAATCGTGTGGCTTACAAGATACAGGTAGGCAGAGAGGGAGTTGATTTCAGAGGGAAACGCCTTACGGCGTAAATATCGTGGGCCAAATTACCATATTTATAAAAGAGGTATTGTAAATAAAAATAAATAAAAAAATAATACAATACAATATAATAAAAAAAATATATGATTAGAAATCAACATCTAATTATATACCACGCTTTATGGGCCAAATTATTATTAATTACATGCAAAAGAAAACATTATTAAACTCTAATATTAATATTAAAAAACATTATTATTATTATTATTATTAAATCATATATTCATATTAATATTTTATAATATTAATATTATTAAATTTAATAACTTTAGATTAATAAAATATTAAATTTGGTATATTATAATATATATTAATATATCATGCTATATATATTAACTCTAGATATATATGGGAGGGAAGAATGAAGACAAGGAGTGATAGAGGTGGAGAGGTATGGGGAGTGACAAGGGAGAGATGGAGATAAATTGAAGCAAACCTGGGAGGATGAATGAAGAGAGAGAGGGAGAGGAGTGAGAGAGACAGAGAAGGGTAAGAGAGGGAGAGGGAGACATAAAGATGGAGGTGGGAGAGAGAGGAAGGGAGATAGTGATAGGATTGGAGGGTAGAGAGGGAGAGGGAGACATAAAGATGGAGGTGGGAGAGAGAGGAGGAGAGAGGAAGGGAGATAGTGATAGGATTGGAGGGTAGAGAGAGAGAGAGAGAGAGATGGGGGAAGAGATAGAGAGGTGGGACATAAAGGGAGAGATAGGAAAGACAGAGAGAGAACTTGAGAGAGAAGGAGAGAGGGAGGGATAGAGAGATGGAGCTAGAGGGGGAGAGAGGGAGGAAGAAGAAAGACACAAAGAGTGAGAAGTGGAGAGAGAGAAAGGGAGGGAAGAAAAAAACACAAAGAGTGAGAAGTGGAAAGAGAGAGGGAGTGACAAGGGAGAAATGGAGAGAGAATGTGTATGTTTGGGGTGAGATAATGAAACAAAGAAAGAGAGATGAAGAGAAAGAGAAAAGCAAAGAGATAAAAAGGCATATAGTAACAAAACTAGAAGAGAAATGGGAGAAAAAGTCCCATATATTTGTTCACTCCATTCCAATTTTAAAATTTGAATTCACGAACCATTAAATTCTATCAATCAGAACGGAAGCCAATCTGATAATTAGGATATGATAACGACATCTGGTACTGAGAACGTTGGGTAGATGGAATAGGACACCATGTAGCGCACTACCTGCATTAATTATACTGAAGGGTTGAGCCTCTGGAACTTGGAGAGCTGCCGTAAAATGTAGAGATATGCATGAGTATACATACTCTGATATGTCACGGGGCCATGCACTTAGCTTTGAGTATGCTCTTTAATCTTTAGGCTGGGAAAACAGTGGGGGCGAGTATTGTTCATTTAGGTTACAGAACATGGTAAAAAGTATCATTTTATTTAGAAAGGTGACAAACATTGTAGAGGAGCATGAGTTTATTATTTATGATATTTTTCTATAATTTAAAAGAACAAATTTAACTTTTTGAAAAATCATTATATATTTAAATTTTTAGAAAATAAACAAATTTATATTTATATCCAAAAATTATCATTAAATTTCAAAAAAAAAATATATGCATGAAAGGTTCCAACAGTGGGAGCGAATATTGTTCATTTAGGTTAGAGAGCATGGTACAAAAGTATCATTTTATTTGGAAAGGTGACAGACATTGTAGAGGAGCATGAGTTTATTATTTATTTATTTATTGTTCTATTGTAATTTTTTATAAATTTAAAATAATTTTTTAACCAAATTTAATTTTGAAAATCTATTATATAATTATTTAATTTTGTAAAATAAATAATTTATATTTATATTTAAAATTATTCATTTAAATTTCAAAAAAAATTAAAAAAACAAATTTATTATCTCTTATCAAATAGGTAACAGCCAAATCCATATTGCACTTATCAAAGGTTCCGACAGTGGGGCGAATATTGTTCATTATAGGTTACAGGAACACATTGGGTTACAAAAGTATCATTTTATTTGGAAAGGTGACGGTGACCATTGTAGAGGGCATAAGTTTATTATTTTATTTATTTGTTATCTATTGTAATTTCTATAATTTAAAATATATTTTAATATAGAACCAATTTAATTTTGAAAAATCATTATATATTTAAATTTTGTAAAATAACCAATTTATATTTATATTTTAAAAATTATTATTAAATTTAAAAAAAATTAAAAAAACAAATTATATGCACTTACCAAAGCTAACAACAAATCATATACACTTATCAAAGGTTCCATTTATCAAGTCATATAAACAAGTGTCATAAGAAATGAGTTATGATTTTATGGACATGTGAAAATGATAACTTATGCTATTTAATAATTTTATGCAACATTAAATCATTGTAATATTTTTTTTTATGATAATTAAACTCCATATATTTATATTTTAAATAAACTTTGGGTAAAAAATAAATTATTTATTCTATTTTTTTTAAATATATGATCTTATAATATTTGAAATTTTGTAATTCTAAAAACATAACTGAAATTATGGAAAAAATGTTAAACATGATTGCAAGAGATAGCACCAATTGGGATGTTGTTCCCTGATTTAATGTCCAGAACTATAGATTAGTTTTCATGTGGTTAATTATATATGGTCGCTTCAAATAAATATATAAGTGTAATCAAGCCACCTACTTATTAAATTATTTTTCTAAATATAATAATATTTAAATATCGACAAATTAAATAACACTATCATAAATCATGATAAAATATTAATTTGATTAGTACTCTAAGTACTATCAATTGCACACATAAATAAATATAATATTGTAAATAATATGACAGTAAAAACTCGTAATATAAATTAAATATGTTTACCATTTTTTTATTAGTAAAACAGTTTAGAATTTTAGAAATTAAAACTTAGGTTCTTATGGTGTTTTCCTCTTATAAATTTTATATAGTTAGCTTTAATTGGAATAGTGTGTATGTTTTAAAAACGATTTTTATTTATTTATATTAGTTTATATAATATTAGTATTATATGGTATATGTATATTTATATTATATGATAATTAAAATAATAAGCAATAATTATATAGAATAATAACATTTATCATATATCAATATTTTCTCTTATTATGATTATCATTATAAATTTTTTCTTCTCAGGAAAATTCATACAAAATACATTTATAAAATAAAATTGCATTTTAAATTTTTAGAAAAAAAGAAATTATCAGTATATGCAATGTGTAACATGGAGATAGAAATAACAACAAAAAAAATAGGTCAAGAAAGATTTAACTTATGAAAAGATGTAACTTCATTATTTTAACAAGATGTGCTGCGGGGCAGCTAGTCCCTGCCCTAAGCCGGCTAGTTGCATGGGCTATATGAGGCGTGTTGTTACTTGCTCTTGCTGGCATAGAGGCATATTGATTCTGGAGGCATAGTAGCAAATTAGCACGACATCTTAAATGGGTGGAGATATGCTGATCATTGCCATGAGTTTCTGGATCATGGGCTTATGCAGTTTTCAATATTGCAATATGTTAATGGTCCTGAAGTTCGTACAATGAGAACAACTTGCTGTAGACTTACACATGAACACAGTAAGCGAGTCAAATGTACGCGTTGGAATAAGAGAGCAGTCTTCGGGCTTTCCTAGCAAGATTGGATTTCTCTCATTAGTTAGCGTTCCAGAACCCATAGATCCCTTTGTAGGTTACCAGCCAGCGAGGGCAGCAACATAGTAAGTTGCACGGCCTGCAGAGTCAGAGATAGAGGTGATTGTAGTTTCCTTGTTTTAAACATATCTAGACCTATAGCCGGTAGCATCCCTTCGTTCGGATCCAAATCCATAGCCCGCAGCATTCCACTAGTACTACTCTTTCTTCTCCATAGGCCTAGGACCTGAGATGGACAGTAGGTCTCATAGAGACAGGACCATAGGTGGGATCTGAGATATCACTCGGACCTAGTTCATTCGGATTATTGCAATAGAAATAGGCATGATCAATAAAACAAGAAATGTAGGATTTTTCAGAAAGACGTTTCGGATAATAATCACAGCAGCGAAGTTTGAAGATCAAAAGGGATATTTACCTTTGGGTTGCAGATATTCGTAGAGTGAAAGGCTTATATCAAATATTATGACATTATGGCCATACTGATGCCGAGTCATCCGTAATTGGTACACGCTCCTACCCTGCAACAGATGAAGTGATGAGCCAACCGACCAAGCATATGGGACCAACCGAGTGAGAATTGTACCAAGAGCTAAGGGCCTGGCTCGCCCCCACTTTTTAGTCCCCCATACCGAAGCCTGAGGTCGAATATGTGCATCTCTGTTGCTGGTAGTATCTCTATCCCATGCGCTCATCTCATGAGTGTTTCCATCCCATGCGCTTAAATAGTATCTCAATCGCATGCGCTTAAATAGTATCTCAATCGCATGCGCTTAAATAGTATCTGGACTCCTTGCTTGTTAATAATTGGTAGGGGTAACCGTTCCAATGGGAATAGTTTCTCCCAGCTTGAATATGGGAGTTATAGTAATACCTTATGTCTGTGAGCTATCATGAGAGGGTAATTTATGTTTCTAATGGCTATAGACCTATTACACATCCGGAAAGCAAAGATCAGCAAGGCACATAAGGGAGGGAGCAAACATATTTACAGGAGAGGGAACACATTAGTAAGGAAATAACACCATCTATCGATCGACGGAAACACATTCGAACACATTGATCGGGAAAGCATCGATGTCTAAAATAGTTTTCTTTAACAAAATTATTTTATATTGAAATATAAACATTAAGTTATGAAGTATAAACTATTTAAGAAATTATTAAAATATTAAATATTTCTGTTTGCAGAGACGTGGCAAAGATAAATAACCATAATGCATGATGGAGACGTGGCTGAAGACTATGGAATTACAATGATTTTTCCAAATTGCTAATCGTCCAGGTAGAAGAAAGCAGGATAGCGGTGACAGGTAACATTGTAGGTTAATCTTGGGCATTGCATAACTATACTATTAGCAATGAGTCTGACGATCCTGACTAGCCTAC
>APFE030019891.1:0-11893 GCA_000404065.3 Pinus taeda
GTTAAGTTATATGAAACCCCACTTTGTATGCACATGGGGTCTTACCCCCCATACTCTTTTCATATTATTTGGTCTGCAGTGCTAATGCGTTTATTAGTATGCATGAAATATCATATTTGCAACACCAAAATTTTTAGCCTCAAAACATATAAAAGCATATGCACATCGATACTCTGGTCCCAAAACATATACACATACATACACATGGGCATGATACCCCCACTAGCCTAATCTTTGCATGTACATGTTATTTACAATCGAGGGGTTGGAATTGGGGTGCTAGAAAAATCATCCAACATAGACAAAATTTTAGAACCTAAAATACACTAGAGGATGTGTTCCACGGTTGGAACAAGGTAGTTATATTTATCTAATGTTTTATTGATATTTTTGAAATCAATGAAAATCTTGATTTCTCCATTCTTATTCCTAACAGGGACCATATTGGATACCCATAGGGAATGGTGAATGATAAAAAAAAATTCCTCTTATATTCATTTTAATTTGTTATTATATTGTTGAATACATATCTAAGAATGTTTGCTGAATAGGATTATATATTTCTTGAATGATATCACATCTTGAATGATTTTAGTGTCATCGGTCTTTGAATCAGTGTAATTCTAGGAGGAAAAATTCTTTATAATTCCTTAAGGAAATGAAAAAATGTAGCCCTCTCAATAGGCACGTATCCAATACCTAGATTAATATTTTGTGGGTATTATTTTTTACAGAGATTCAAACCACATATTTAAGAAATAAGTTCTCACTCTTTGGTTTTGCATCTAGAGGCAATGTATTAATTTGTTGATCACAATGTCAATGATCAATGGTTGATCCCCTAAAAGTATCTCCCTATGCTAGGAATTCTAAAATAGGGGCATCATCATCAAAAAATATCTAGATTGTAATATTGTTTGGTATAGAAGGTCTAGAAAATTGTTCATTAGATAACATGTCCATAGAAAAGTTTCCCAATGGTATAAATATAGGAGTTGTGTTTGAAAGTAAATTTGCATTTTCATTTTGACTTCAATGTACATAATTAATATTGAATGTTTCAAAATTAGAAATAATAAACCATGCCTCATCTCTATAATTCTTAAGGTGATTAAAATACAATGAATTGAATTTCCTAAATGTTTGATAACTATTTGTAAATCCTTATTAGTTGAAGATATTTAACATCCAAATCTATCACTTTTTTAAGGCATTGTATCAAAGCCTCATACTTAGTGACATTATTTGTGCATGGGAAATATGAGTGACAAGACATCAAATATTTGTATCCTTTAAGATCTCTACAGTGCATCTAGACCTTGCTCATGACCTCAACTTAGAGCCATCAAAAAATAAAAACCATACATTTTAATTTACATCTAGATTTAGTAATTTTGAAAATAACTTTGTACATGTTCTTACATAATTATGCTGATAGGAATTCTCTTTGTTGCTTGGGATGGGCAAACATTGTTCATCCCCGACCAATAGGAAAGCTTAAATTTTGCCCTTCTAACCAACGGAAATTTTCTATTTGTCCAGATTTCTTTTGGCATGTTTTCTCCTACCCACGTGTTTCTACAGCTCTTTATGGCATCCTCCACCCTGTTTTGAAACCTTCTACTCCTCTCTGGCAAGTTGTACATGTTAATTTTAGGTATGTTCCATGCTGAGACCAAATTTACTTCAATTTTTGATATTAGCTCAATATCAATTCCATATTAGCAATCACATTTAGCATGATAGTAAAATGCAGATATAACATAAACATAAATCACAGAAAACAAGCCAAGACAAGAGGGCACAAGATGTGGTGCCAGCTAGGGACAAACCCCAATGTGGGGAAACCCTTGATCAATTCTTCTTATGTTCTTCAATAGTTTAGCAGAGATCTTCACTAAGAAGATAACACGTGAGGTAGATGATTTGAACTCAGGTGAAGGCATACTGCTTTACTTTATTCTCCAAGGTGATTCCATCACCATGCTGACCCATCACAGTGTTGCCCCCATCACTATGCTGCAACCATCACTGTGCTACACCCAACATTGTGCTGCACCCATGACTGAGTTGTTCTCATCACTGTGTTTCTCCCATCACTATGTTGCACTTCATTACACTATGTTGCACTCATCATACTACATACAATCATCATTGCCCTACACCCATCATGTTGCACTTCATCATCACTATGTTGCACTATGTAGCACTGTGTTGGACCATTCATCATCATTATCTTGCACCATTGTCATGCTGCACTATGCTGCACCATTCATCATCATTATACTGCACCATTCATCATCACTATGTTGCACCCATCATGCTGCACTTCATCATCACTACGCTGCACCATTCATGTTGCACAATGTTGTACCATTCATGTTGCACTTTCATCAATATCGTCATGGAACAACCTTACCTACTTGCTATGGCTTGTAGCTTAGCAAAGAAACTAGCTACCAAGTTCTTAAATGGAAGTGATACCCTCATACTTCTAATATAGAAACAGTTGCCCCCAACTTACCTATGCCTTAGAACAGTTGTAATTAACATTGTTGTTGCTAGGCTTCCTTTGTAATGTTAGTTGTATTTGTGACAACGAATTAAGTCTTCTTCAGGCCTGAGATTAGGGCCTCTTCTAAGCCTCCTTCTTGCAGCTTAGGGCAACGTATGAGTAGCATATAGAAGGCTAAGTATATGCATCCTCCTTGAATGTGGCCACAATGTTTAGGGCACTCAAGGACAACATTAGGGTGACTATGTATTCCCTATCATTAGCTCATCTTATGGATCTCAATTCAATGGATAGAGTCTCCATTATGACAACAGACATTAGAAGTTGTTCAGACATCAAATTAAGGCTCTCTTTTACTACGTTTTGAGGGTCTCTTGTAATAGAAATTTGTGACCAACGGCTAGGGCATTTAGGCTTATACTTCAGCTGAGTGTAAGCCTCTTTTATGAGGGCATACACTTCACTTCCCTCCTTGACATCGTTGTGTGTGCAGCTAGGGCTCAGGACTTTAGGGCAGCATTAGAAGCCTATCTTCATAACTGTTTTAGGCCTTCATCTCCATGCCAACGTTAGGAGCTAGGGCATCTTCTCTTAGGGCATCATATTCTCTTAGGAACCCTTCCTTCCACTAAAACCCAAAGAAGTGGAGAGGAAGAGATCACAAGAGGTGTGAGTGTGTGTCTCAAATGACTTGCAGAGCTCTTCTATTTATAGTAAATCGTTGAAGATATATGGGGTAATTTAGTTGTTAACACAATGAAATTCATATCTCCATGAATACATGTCGGAATTGGATGATTTTTAGATTAATCCTACACCTCTCGATGAGAGGAATCTAGGAAAAATATTAGCTGCCATGAATAAGTAGACCCACATTTAGTTTGGCCCTAGTTGCCAATTTTAACAGTACCCTTCTCCTTCTCATTGGTCAGTCTATCACCATCCACCATACCATACCTTCGGCATTGATTTATTGCACTGGGCATAGGGTATTAATTACAGGTGCCACAGAAAACAACGGAAAAAGGATTGTAACCTAACTCTTATCCAAAGGATTCAATATCAGGGTTGGTGTTTGAAATGTGGACAGTGCCAAGAACAGGGTGCTACTTAACTGAGTGAAGCAATGGGCAATGTTGAAGCTGCCATCTATGCAATGAGGTTCCGCTCTTTTTTGGATTTTCTAGCTCATTTTTTATGCATGCCAGATTTTATAGCTCTATCATATTTACACCTTTTACCTAATGAAGTGTAGATGTGTAAGAATTGTACAACATTGAAAGACCTAAGTTCGTCTTCTCCCCATTGATTACCTCTATCTTCACTATTGCATAGCTCTGACACAGGCGCCAAGCATAAGGTTAAGATTGTTTTCATCATAAGCCTTGGATTCCCAATTTCCCATTACTCTTTTTCAGAATTGTGATTGATAGGTTTATCAATCTCAGTTTTTGGGTATGTGGGTACTCAACAAACTGTTGATTTACTGTGTGAAAAGGAAGTGGGTCTAATCAAGGACACATTCTGCAGGATAGAATTTGGGAGGGTTTTCATCGGATTTGAGCACCTTTGGTTGTTTGGCATGCTGGGGAAAATTGCCTCGTTCTTTTCCTTGAGGGCCCAAATACCTCTTTTGTGATACATTTTCGATTGTTTGGCATGCTGTGAAAAATTGCTGCCATTCTTTTCCTTGAGGGCCCAAATACCCCTTTTGTGATACATTTTTGATCTGGAAAAACGACCTACTCCCCTTATTAGTTCTTTGTTTCTTGAAAACCTCTGCTTCCCATGGTAATCTCTCCTTCTACTGCTGCAACAATCTCTTCCTCTAATATTAGCTATAGAAGACAGCTTAGTATGAAATGCTACAATTTTACTACTAGTGTTCAGGATTTAAAAATGGTTTGGTGCACCTAGTTTGGTAATAAAAACATGTGTAGAAAGTAGTGCGTTTTCTTTATACGCCAAGTTTGGTCCCTTGGATCCTAATATAACATGTGTTGAGTTGGAAAAAACCTTAGCTCCAAAGAAAAAAGAATACCAAAGAATCCTAGATGTTGAAGCCCTAAAGGCCTTATAATTTGTTCTAGATATGAAGCAGTGTTTGGCTACGAGATTTAGTTTGAGATTAGGAATGAAGCCACATGGTGTAAGTTTCCTAGGCAGTGTGAATACAATATACCCCACTACTAAATTTTCAACATATAGATAGGTAAATATACAAATAATGCAAATCTAAATTGTGTCATAGATTTCCTTCCTACTATGAGTTAATTACATTAAAATATGCCTTGGTTTCAGCAAATAAATGACACCTTTTCAAGTGCATGTAGCACAAACAGTTGGCTATAGAATTTCCAAGCCTTTCTAGTGTAAAAGTGATGGTTATGTTATGAGCTTAGAATACCCATGTAGACAAAGATAGAAACTCAAATCTAAAGGCCTATGGCCAACATACAAGTATAGACATGAATACTGTTATGTAGATGCAAACCAATTCTGTTAAGCATTTTGTAAAATAGTTTTCATTCAAACACATAAAAACTTCAGAGTTATAAATTTTGAGTCATAATTAAGAGAGGATTGTTATTTCCAGGCATTAAGAAAAATTCACAAATGTTTACTTTGCATCTATAGTCATCATCAAAAGAATAAACCAACTATGTTGTGCATGTACAAGAAAATTCATTCAGAAATTTCAAAAAAATTTAAGTCTCTTGTCCAACCAATTAGGGCCAATTTGTATTAGTTAGGTACTAGTATAGTCAATAGGTTGGTTCAATACCATGCCTAGTCCAACGAGGCATTTTGAAAAGTTCTGATTCTGACAGGACCTACATATGAAAAAGCATTCAAACAATTGCATTGCTTTCTGATGTTAAATAAGAAGACCCTAGTGCCTGTTTCTACTCAAACAAACCACTAGAACACTTGCATTATAAAGATATGATAAACACCCAGGGGGATCTATAAAAAATTCTCCATACCTAAAGCTAAGTCACTGGCACTTTTCATTGTCTAAGACTGAGAAAGGGAAGCAAAAACACAGACCGAAATTTCAAATTGTAAACAATGAAAAAAACATGGAAAGTTTTACTTCTACTGTCACTTCAGTGATCAATAAACAACCTCCTTCAGTCTCCTAAGAAGACCCTCAAGTCTGTCCAAGACTGGTTAGTGATTGTCCTGCCATATCTCTCAACGTAGCTGTCAAAGGTAGAGAGTGAAATATTGACATGGAAATATGCATGGGTAATGAAATTTCTTGAAATAAAGATGCACATTCAGCACCCAAAAGCATCAGAACCTACAATGGAAAGCTCACATATAGGGTAGATATTTCCTTGTATGATTGGAACAAATCATGTTGTACAATATGGAAAGGACACATCCTTCTGATTGACCATGGTATATAGGTGTAAAAGTTGTTGCACCACCAGCAAAGGCTTTCTGAAGTCAAAATCATAATTCAATTTTTTGGCATCCTGTAGCTACCTTTCGCATGCCTGCAGAACTTGTTGTACCTTTGTTGAATGGTTTGCAGGGGTTCACTTTCCAATAGTCATCAAGCAAAGTTAGTTGTTGTACTAAAGCTCCATCCCTAATAAGAAACACCCATGGTATTCAACAAAGCCAACCTCAAAATTAATTTTTGAAGGTTGCTATGACTAAAATAAACTGCAAGCTCTTTCTGTTGAACAGTATCATCCTTAACTTCCTTTCTCTTGAACTGCATCTAAAGACCCAGAACACAACTACAAGCTCACATATAGCACATAGATTTCCCTTTATGATTGGAATAAAGTGTGGTGTACAATGTGGACATGGCACATACTTCTGACCATGGTATAGAGGTGTAAAAGTTGATCCAAAAACAACAAAAGGATTTTTGAAGTCATAATTCAGTGTTTTTAGCATCCTGCAACTGCCTCCCACATGCCTGCAGAACTTGTTGGGCCTTTGTTGCATGGTTTGCAGCAAGCTCATTTGCCAACAGTTATCAAGCCAAGTTAGCAGTTGTACTAAATTTCCCTAGAAAACACCTATGGTATTCAACAAAGCCAACCTCAAATGGACGTTTTGAATGTTGCAATGAGTAAAATAGGCTGCAAGCTCTTGTTGTTCGATAGTATGATCCTTAACTTCCTCTTGACCCTCATTTGAAGACCCAGAACACATTCTTTAGCAGTTCCAATCAATTTCTTCACCTTCTCAACCTCCTAAATGGAATCTACATCAATAACTGGAATTGCGTGCAAGATTGTAAGAAATAACCTTAATTCTTAACTAAACTTCCCATCTGCTGTGGCTTTGTAAACTAACTTCCCATATGTTGTGTATTTGTATGCTAGTCTAAGTTTCTTATCTAATAGAAAAAGCTTAAATACCAAAGTTCATGGACCTCTGACATTTGAGCTAGCAGTCTCACTCCAGCCTCCCTCTATTGCTAAGAAGAACACAGTGTACAAACAAATGTAGGGAGGTATGTATGGCTGCCCATGTAAAGATCCAAAAGAAAAGGTTTTAAATTTTAATGGAGTGAAATTCTTAATACCAAGTTGTTGACTTGAGAGTTGCATCGCCATATTAATGTTACTAGCAGCTGCATTCTCACCGGTAAGAAAATATTTTATGTATCCATATTTGAATTACTAGCATATGTGGTGACGGCGTAACTAATGACATTATGAGTTGTACCTGCAACATTTTCAGCTTAGACATCTATAGAGAGCTTCAAATCTTCTACATCCCATCCTACCCCATCGTCATTGTCTCCTTTCACTTATCTATCATCAACCACTACAACCTCGCCATTTTGGTTTCCAACTCCAGAAATGTCAATGTCTTAACCCCTACTAGTTGCAGCTCCTTCATCCTCTTCTTCATGGACTACACCCCCTGCGTTATCCAACCCACTAGAAGTGTCAAGGTATTAACCCCTATTGGTTGCAACTCCTTCATCCTCTTCTTGATGGATTGCAACCCCTGCATTATGCAACCCACCTTCAAAAAGGCCTTTGGTAACCCTCAATAACAACCATTCACGATTGCGACAAATTGATGGAGGAGACACAATAAGGGATGATTTCTTTCCACCTAACTATTAAGTACAAGCATATCAGCAATATCTGTAAGCCCATGAACTGCTGCACTCACATATGGGCATTGTGAAACTAACCAATAACATCATTTTATATTTATGTGATCCCCAACATCTTCAAAAACTTATCAATATTGTCCATGACAAGATACAAAATGAACGCCTTTCAAAATTATTTAATCTTTGGTAAGCATATTCAATAATGGTAGCATTTCATTACCAAAGGGCCTTAGTTCCAAGTGTATACTAGTGACCTTAACATCTCTCTGTTTTGTAGAAGCAACATCAATTTGAATAGTTTCACCCTACACTGCTAAGTTAAATCATGCCTTCTCATCTTTGAAAAAGAGAAGAGCCGCTTCTGGGAAGTCCTTCAAATGCAGCTAAGAAATCACTTCCTATCCAAAAATCAGTTCCTAATCATGCTCATAACATTGTCATACTTCCTTTTTATCAGTGCCAGCTTGAATATATACTCATGCATCAATTTGTATGACACGGTTATTTCCAACTCATTCATGCAATTGATAGAATTCTCAGACACCTTCATTATACATACTTGAACATCAAGTGTTCCAATAAGGCCACCATTTCTGTTTGGAAGGAAACAAAGCACAATTTTCACCCCGAGCACCACTCTTAAGTTTTAACACAAATAATCTTATGCAGAGAACAATGTATAGGCTCCTTGCTTCCAATGATGATTGCATGCTTACTCAGCAAGGCTACATTTTCCATGTCATCTGACTAAATGTCTTTAACAAATAGAATATGGAGGTCGCCAGGTACAATCCTCTGTTGCAAACCAAGGTTGCTGTATTTTCTTCCTGCATTGTGTCACTCTTCTGTCCCAACACTATCTTCTAGCCCAAGAAGAAGGTTTTATGTTACTGCACAGAAAATTGTATCCACATTTATTGGACAACTAGACTTATTGATCACCTTATTTCTGTAATTTTTATCACTTGGTTATGACTCATGTCAGTGACTACCGATTGATTGCAAGAAAAAAAGGCAGCAGGTCCTCCAAGTCATTGTCTTTTCTTCTTGCATTGCATCACTTCTCCCAAGTCCCGAAACTATCCTATGGCCCAAGAATAAGTTCATATCACCTACCATCAACATCCAAACGTATTAGGACAACATTTTCCATGGGGCTAAACAACAATGATCATCATCCTTGATCCAATTCATGGATCCAACCCTTCTTATCTGTATACGTTGAGAGTATTTTTGAGTTGCAAATTGATGAGAAAACATAAAATGGTCATTGTTGTAGTATAGGGTGCCCTCATAAAAAACAAAAGCAAATCTTTCTCTTTCTAACTTGAAAATAATCATCCCACAGTCATGCCTAGCAACAAGAAGATTCATATCAAGATGTGCAACAAGGATCTAAAAGTAATCATGGTCTCTACAAAATGTTTGGACACCTCTACAATACCTGGATACATCTCAAACTTAGATACTTTTATCCTCTAAATGTTAACAATAATTTCATGGTGTGGATGGAACATCATACGAGACATATAGTTCACATGCCCTCTTAAAAGTTAAGATATCCAACTTCCCAAGCTTGGTACCTGAGAACAAAATATACTAACTTTTCACAAATGATTATCTACAAAATTTTCATGTGCCCTCCTAAAGTATTCAAATTCCCAGGCCTTGATCTCTGAGAACAAAACTAACTTTTCACAAATGAATTATCTACAAACTTTTCACATGCCCTCTTAAATTATCCAACTTTCCAGGCCTTGGTATTCGAGAACAAAACAAACTAACTTTTCACAAATTAATTACATGCAAACTGAGATGCTACTCAAGAAAGAGGAGTAACAGAAAAAAAAGTTAATATATCTCTAATGAAATAGATATACTTCACCAAGTAATTGAATCTGCATGCCATGCGATCTACTTGGTGACCAGCTGCTCCTGACACAATCAATGGCAAGCTGGGATGAAAAGCAGCAGCCCAGTTCACTCCACGATCATGACATTGCAAAACATATTTGATAACAACATCACCCTCTCCAAAAATATATGTGTTCATTTGTGTTAACCTTAATATCATCAGCAGATGGTTTTCCTCCTTGGAGCACAAATATCCCATACACAATAAATCTGATCCAAGGGGCTTCAAATGACCAAATCTTCCTTAGGATGAAAAGAAACACACATTACACAAAAAATGTCGCCAGTAAGGTCAGATACAAGTTCAAGATTGCCAATTCCATATCGTTATTGTTTGTTTGTCATTGGCATTAACAATCTAAGGATACTCATTGTGGAACTTAACGCTCCGGATATAGGCAATGGTGCATACTATAGTTCCATATATTGATCTTAAAAACATTCCCTGTAACATTAACAAGTAAATTGGAGTTATAACAACTTTTCATAATTGTATTTTTGACTATTATGTCATATGACTTGTAGTTAATATCATTTATAATCGAAGAAACTAATATTTAAATGTCCTAAATATACACGCACAATGTCTACATAAGAAGCTAAAAGGCTGGGAAGCTTCGCTAAACCTACCAATTCTAAAATAACTTTATTCCTTGGATGGGAGAGGGTGGGATTTTTTCTCACAGCTCTCCTTTAGCTAATTAGCTGCACTATGAGAGGATTTCTAAGCTGCCAAAATCACCAAGGACTTGTCATATGGCCCAATCCCCACCCATTCAGAAGGTTTTGAACTAGGTATACCAGTTTGATTACCTTGCGACCTTTTTCCTTGCGTGTAATTTCTCACCCCACCCTCCATCCGATAGTGAGACTGAGATATTCCTCATAGCTCCAAACAATAATTGACTCTATTCCTCATAGCTCATGAAGAAGATATCCAAACAATAATTGACTCACAAACATGGAAAGATAACATTTTCCTCCCAGCAAACCAATATAGACCCAATTGACACCACTACAAAACTTGCCACTAGACGTGTGTAATTTCGAGAAATTTTACAATACAAAGCAAGTAAAGGTATCTCCTAGTTGATCCATGAAAATTTTGTCAAAATACATGAGGGACTCACACAACATCAATTTGTTCAAGACCCTCTCCATGTCACCAAGGTGTTAAACGCCCACAATTCCATGATATAAAAATGTATCCATTGAAACCCATACCAATTGTCCAATTGATGGAACTACTAAAAATGAACCTTGGTGATTAGTTTCAAAGTGCTATTCAATCTCTTAAATACATAAAAAAAAGAGGTTCACATGGACCACAAAACATGCAATAAATATCAAGGCCAGTTGGCTTACCTACAGACACAAACACGGCTGAGCCTTGTGTAAATGTACTCCTCTAACCAACCCATCATGCTCATCAAATCTATCAATGTTCCCATCTGATAATGTCATAACTGAATAACCCCACCGTGAAGATTGGCCAGGAACCATGGCCTTTTCATATAAAAGCTCAACCCCTTTACCCAGTTACTCCGGGACTCGAATTTGTTCTACATTACAAATGATCTTCCAACCTATATACCATAAGAGGGGTTGAATCAACATACATAACCAGTACAAACCCTAGACCAAACCCCACATGCAATGTCACAAATGATCCAAACCATTTGCCCCATATTTATGTGGTATTGTAGTGATGCGTTATTATTTCTCCTTTAAGATTCTTATTTATAACAAATGTTTTGAGGAATTCCCCTCCTTTATGGGGAGAAATTTCTTAATGTGAATTTTATAGATGGCCTTGATCTTACTACAAAGCTCATTTATTTGTTTAGTGGAGGGAATGACACAATGTCTTGATATCGTCACTACATCAACATGCATCATGGTTAATCAAGAAAAGATAGAGGCCTTTATTATTTGAGCAGGAAGACTTTCTAGATTGGCTTGTCAATTAGGGGATTATTGTTTCTTAAGATAACTTAAGGTTGGGTTCTCTCATTTGCCTTGATAGTTCCTCTTCATATAAACTTGAGGTAAGTGAATTGAAAGAAACTCTTTAAGTTATGATCATTTATGTGTTATTTATGTTGACGATGCATATGCTGGTAATGCAATCGACGTTGATAAGGAAAATTTTGTAGCTCTCTCAATAAAGGAAATCATTTTCCTTTTCTATAGGGAAACCCCTTTACTAGTGAGGGAAGGATATTCCTTTCCTCTAAATCAAGGAATCACCTTGCCAGTATTAAATGAAAGTACTTTTCTTACAAAATATTAGAGAAGTATAAATCTCAAAAATAATTAAAAAGTAATTTGAAGAACGAACTTGAGAATTGGTTGAAACATGT
>APFE030019892.1:26982-81679 GCA_000404065.3 Pinus taeda
ACCCAGCAGGATTGTTAGAACCATTATCTATCCCAGAATGGAAATGGGAAATCATTTCCATGGATTTTATCATTGGGTTGCCTAAGACAAAGAGAAACAACGATTCCATTATGGTGGTAGTAGAAAAGTTGAGTAAAGCTGCACATTTTATACCAGTGCAATCCACGTATAAGGCTGCAGATATTTCTCATATTTTTATGCAGAATGTGTTCAAATTACATGGGCTTCTGAAAATGATAATTTCAGATCGTGATAGGAAATTCACATCGGCTTTTTGGAAAACATTATTTGTTGATTTAGGAACTCAGTTGAATTTCAGTACAACATATCATCCTCAAACTGACAGACAGACAGAACGAGTGAACCAAGTGGTAGAGGATATGTTAATGGCTTATGTAATGTAACAACCTACGTTGTGGGAAGAATACTTACACCTGGTAGAATTCGCGTCTAACAATGGGTATCATACCTCGATGGAAATGAGTCCTTTTGAGGTTCTGTACGGCCAGAAATGCCGTACACCTTCCAGCTGGGGTGGACCCGAAGATAGACTGAGTCTAGGACCTGAAATGCTTAAGGAAATGGAAGATATGGTGAAAAGGGTGCGTCCTAATTTGAAAGTTGCTCAAGACAGAAAAAACAATTTTACTGATCGAGAAAGAAGGTTCAAATAATACCAAGTTGGGGACCATGTTTATATCAAAACTCAAGCCAAAAAGAGTACATTACAGTGGAGTGGGTGTGCCAAATTGGCACCCTAATACTGTGGACCCTTCCAAGTCTTGTCAAGGATTGGACCAGTGGCTTACCAACTCGCCTTGCCGAGTCACATTCAGGTCCACAATGTTTTCCATGTTTCATTATTAAAGAAATATGTCTATGACCCTAGGCATGTGATCAGATGGCAGGATATTTAGGTGGGAATTGTTGTTACAATAAACCTGACAAAGAATTAGTTTTAAAAAAAACTAACTTAAAACGTTGTATAATGCAGGTCAAACCTGAAGGAGAGGTCCTGGTCAAACCACTGAGCATCCTCGACCGGAGAGAAGTGCAGCTGCGGAAACGATTTATTACCCAAGTTAAGGTGCAGTGGTGAAATTTTGGGCCTGAGGAGGCCACTTGGGAAAATGAAGCACTAATGAAAAGAACCTATCCAGGACTATTCATCGCTGGAAGACATCGAGACGATGTCCAATCTCACGGGGAGGAGATGTAATGACCCCGGAAAATTTATATAAATAATTCTTCTGTTGTTACCACCACAGGTAAAAACATTGAACAAGGATTATTATTATCTTTTTTAAAAAGAAATGATTATAATATTATTAATTCAGAATTTGAGCATGGATTGAATAAATCAAATATGGTAACTTCTCATGGGGAAGTTGTTTTTCTTTTCTTGATGATTCAAAGAAAACAGTTGCCAGCATGAAGGGGAAAACCCTAACTGTTTTTCTTTCCTCCCATAGTAAAGATGGGGAAAGGAAAAGGGATCGGGTTGTTGAGGAATAAACGGGGGAAAAGAAGGCAAAAAAAAAAGAGATTGTGCTAAGTCTAGTGAAGACCAGATTGTACGGGCACAAATGGTGCACTATATTTGCTTAAGGCAGTGGTCTCGCAAATAAGCTTGGGGGGCGATTCGGTCTTGTTGACGAGTCTCGTGGTCGGGAGGAAAAGACAAGCAAGAAACCAGTTTTCTCAACTCTGAAGAAGTGTTGGAGACTGTAAGTGCAGAAGTACAGGTAAGTATAACTGCAGCTTTTGTATTTCTGAAAATAAAAACTGTGTTATTAAAGAGTACCATTTAGGAGTTAGATCAGGTGGTCAGATTGTCTCTGTCGAGGGTTCTGATATAAAAGGGGAAACTAGTTACATTTTGTACCTCTGTTGAGGTTCTGTTATAAAAGAAATAAAAAAAATTAGTTACATTTTGTTCAGGACTTGGATTTAAACTATGCTCTGGAAATAAGTTTGGGTTATTCAGTTAAATCCAAGTAGGAGATTCCTTGGGTTTAAGGTGGCTACAGGTATCCGTTGGAACACCCGTAACCCCATAAAACCCGTAGCAGAACCTTGGAGGGGAACCTGTAAGGTTCATATTAAAGGAAGGAGAAATTAACTGTATACTTGTATCATGAACGAAATGAAAATAATAGGGAAATTTGGCATAACTGTAACAAAGTAAGAACGAAGATTTAAAAGTTCTGGAATCAAATAAACTTCGTATAGTAAAAGAATAAAGTAGAAACCCTACTCTGTCAATAGATGAATCAAATGAGTACCCTTCCATTGCGGTAGAATGTCATTATAATGAATCCACTACTGAATATAAAAGCTAAGCAACAACATTCAATGAATTCTGGCGATATTCCTCTTATCATAGGAATAGAATGAAGATAGCGGAAGCTCAAATGAAATTGCAAATGTCTTAAGAATACACCTGAATAGTCCCAGAAAAACAATATACGGATAAATGTATATTAAATAAATTAAACCTATCAATATGAAAGAAAAATCAGGAACTTGAAGATCAGGTAAACATAATAACAAACATCACTGGATGCTATGGTTACCGTATATACATTCATATTAAGGTAACAGAGGAAAATACAGTCAAATGCTGCCAGGAATTCACCATCTATAGGACAAATTTAACCAAGACATTCCAGTGCTCGGAGCGCATAAGAAGTAAATACAACAAGAACTCATATACATATCGAACAACACATTTGTAGGGTAAATATATATATAAATTACAAAGAAATCTATTTGATCATCTTAACAGAAGAATAAAACCATGCCGAGTCCTGTTAAGATCGCCGAGGCATACCTGGATTAAGAGTTTTAAAAAAAGAAACTCAGGAATCCAAAACCCGTATCAGTATATAGAGATGCATAGAAAAAGAATAAACCAGTTGTTATATATATACATTGAAATTGTTCTAAGAAGGCGCAGTTGGGTTGACTTAAAAACCCAAGAAGAGATGCATAGAAAAATAATAAACCAGTTATTATATACACATTGAAATTGTTCTGAGAAGGCGCAGTTGGGTTGAATTAAAAACCCGAGAACTTGCCAAAAAAACCTTTCCACACAGAACAGAGATAAAACTTAAATTATATTCAGGAGTCCATACAATCGAAATGATAATATTACAGTGCAATAACAAAGGACTGTTAGTCCTTAATAAGATGCAAAGTGCATCGTGACACTTTCATGAAGGTTCATGAGGACAAAGCCTCATTGAGTGGCGACTATGGAAGGCTCTCATAGCCGAGAAGATAATAAATCGAAAACATGCTCCCAAGAGGAATCAAGAACCACCTGAGAAGAAATCAACAAACATCAAGCCGTTGCAACCAGTGTCTTATCCCATAAAACCCTGGTGCAGTAAGAGGTCGGAATAACTTACCAAGTTGAGTTAATCTCTATTTCAGGATAAATAATGCCATTGCTCCATCAACACGATCACGATGGCAGCCTTAGCAATCGAACCCCTCTCCTTGATAGTCGAGTGTGCTTACGCACCTTGCCGGTTAGGGTTTACTTATTGGGTGGGGGGGCTGCTGGTTTAGGGTTTACTTATTGGGTGGGGGTCCTGCAGCCCTGATGCTTATTGGGTGGGGGTGGTGGTCGAGCCATGCTTCGCATCCTCTCTTTTCGAGGCATCTCCTTCTCTAATCACGGACGGGGAAGTCCCCTTTAGGGCGACAACTAACATCACTAGCTGCAGGGCAACTAACGTCATTAGCAGAATGTAACTAGCAGGAACTAGCTGGTTTAGAATGTAACTAGCTACTTTATAATGTCTTTAGGGCGGCGTAGTGTCGAATCGCTCCATACCCTGCACAATTCATACCGTAAAGAAATTAGAAATTCATCCCTAAAATTCACGAGACCATTATAAATCGATTAATGGGTAAGCAGTAAAAACTATGTAAGTTTACCTGTATGGACAAGCAGAGTTACAGGATAGGTCGCTTGAGGAGCGCTCGGCTCGCCTTCAAGCAAAAGGCATGAATAACTTCTGGCTCAAGACCCTAGTTGACCTCTGAGAGCCAAATGCTCTAGCTCGAAGCGGCATCAAAGGAACCCTCTCGAAGCAACCTCGCACTTAACAAATGAGGATTGAAACCCTATGTGCTGCCCTGTATAGTTAGCGAGAGTACTCACAACCGTTTGATGAAGGGAATGGATCTCCTCCGTCGAATCAATCCAGAATCCCGAGGATAAGAGTACTTTACTGCAACAATAATGCTGACAGCTACTTCCCAAATCGATATCCAGGTTGAAAGTAGAGAAAATCACGAGGAGGGTCTAGGTGTCAATCCCTTGGACAGTTAGCAATTAATAGGTAGGATCAATCCGTTGTTATACTGCCAGCGTAATACCATATGGAACATTAAGACCAAGTGGACAAGGACGGTAAGTAACTCTAAGGTTTGATGTTGCATTGAAAATCCACCATGAATGACGGGTATGACAATCTTCCCATCCATTAATATATAAATATAAAAAAAATATTCCAATGCTTTTATGTATTATTACTTTGAAATGGGAGTTGTGACACTTCCAACCTTCCAACCACAATGATTCCAATCGGATGGGCAACAGGGTTGGTAAAATGCTCGCAATAATTTCTCGATTATCTGGAGTTAGACGGCAGGCAGACTAACAACCAAAAAAATTAGAGATAATATCTAGGTGGCCCTCCTTCAAACCCAGGATACGCAGTTGCAAAGTATAGGCGCACCCACGTTGAGAATCTTGTTATATTTTTCCACAGGCTTTCTTGAACGTCATGATCAGTATTGTCAGCATTGATGATGGATCCGGATGGGAGGATCAACAAAGCCATGGCAAAATATAGAGGGATTCATTAATATTGCTTTATATATGAACGTCGTTTGTGGTTACCGAGGTCCAGAATTTCACAGTATTCAAGGCTCGTCATGCTCATAGATGACGAAATATAGGCTCCGGCTACTGGTTTGTTATTTCTTATCTTAAATATTATTTCACTCTTTGTATTTTACAAATGAAATATAGAAGTACTCACGCTGAGAATCCTATTATATTTTTCCACGGCTTTCATGATCAGTACTGTCGGCATTGATGATGGATCCAGATGGGAGGTTCAAGAAAGCCATGGCAAACGATAGAGGAATTCAATAATATTGCTTCCGTTATGAACCCGGTTTCTAGTTACCCAGGTCCATAATTGCACCGTATTCAAGAATACGCTAGTGATGAAATATAAGCTCCAGTTACTGGTTATTTCTTATTTTAAAGAATCTTCAACTCTTTGTACTGCTCCTTGTCATGCTGTGGCATAGATCTATAATAACACATGCTTTCTTTATTAAGCATCTAGGCGGATTGATGAAATATCACGTGCAAACTTGTGGTCAGTTAAAAAATACTTTTTAACGCAGATGCATCATAGGTTTTTCTGTCACTCCGAGGATCTGAATTTTATGATGCCCCCTAGGCCGTATGAGCACCTGCAATTAGGTTGCTTAGAATGCCTATCTCAACTAAGTCATATATTGGTATCATTAAAAGATGAAACACAGTGTGCGTAAGAACTTGTGGGTTGAGTTCTTTTTCCTAAATTTCTTGTCTCTGGTATTATCTTTCTTGTTGTCTACATTGTCTCTAGTATTATCTTAGATTTCTTGTTTTCTTATCTTTCATTTTTCTATGAGAACTCTTATCATAGGTTTTACTTGGAAGTTTGATTTCATAGTTCCATAATTTGATTCATCTGTTGGTTTCATGTTTGAAGCTTATTATTTGAATATCGTATGTATATTAATATCCTATGAAGCTGACATTTTAAATGGTTGATGGGGTTGCATAAATTGAGTCACGGATGCTTTGCAATATGTTTTGCATAAAAATAATACCCGCGATATCTTATGCATATCTCATTATGAATCGAAGGCAGAAAAGAAGATCAGGTTGACTGTATATCTATGGTAAAATTAGATTGCTTATTCTCAGATTGGTGAATCCTACCATGTCTGTTGATTGTGATCAAGAAGCGAAGAAGAAAAGGCTATGTCAAGCCTTAAACAAATTGATGCAGAACTCGAACTTTGTGCTACACCTGTCTGTCAAACAACAATTTTAGGTCTAGCACTGGTGACTAGGGTTGGCCTTTTTATGTGTACCACTAGTGACCAGTGTTGGCCTGCCTACCTTAGACTCGAAGTCTCAGTTCAGGGGTGGATTTGGTAGAGCAATTGAAACAACGTCGTTCCTGTGATGGAAGCCGCCATGGATGCGAATATGGGTAAGATTGTAGTTCTCCAGCAATGGAATGTGGATTTCAACGAAGAGATTTAATAGATGGCTGCATTCGACGGTTAGAAATATTTTGTGCAGAAAGAGGTGGCATGGTAACCGCCCTTGACATATGACAACCATGCCAATTGCCAGAGAAATGTTGTAAATTTTATTGCTCAAAGGAGCTCCCTGAATGAATAGAGGAATGTTGTGAAAAATCACTTGTTCTAGCGTTGAAAACTTTTGCATTGAAATTTGGCTACAGGACAAATCAATTAAAAATAAATCTCTACTTAGATTCACTGTCGTGATTTAAAGCGAATGAATTACTCATGCTTTATAATGGATATCCTGGATGAAAATGATCAAGACTGTTCGTTAAATTTAGACTTTTGAACAAGTGAATTTCATTGCAAATTGTGTCCCCAATAGAGCTACATTATTTTTCCCCCACAAAGATAAATTCCAATAAATTGTTGAATGTGTAGAAATAGAAGGGTGTCTAACTAGACAATGTTTTTGTAGACTAGACAAATATTTCTATTTTTTGGGGATCTGTCTTTCTTGATCCATAATCTCTTAATCTCCCTCCTCTCTTTTCTCTATCCTCACTCCTTTCCTTCTAACCCTATACCCAGCTCTATCTTCATTCCTCTATATTCTCTCCATCTCACTCTATGTCATCCATCCCTATGCACCCTCCATGTCTATCTCTATCTCCTTCTCTCTCTCCCCCTCATTATGACTCTTCCCTTCTCGCCCATCACTCTCTCTAGTCTCTCCATATATCCCACTCTTTTTCTATCTCTCTCCTCTCCCCACTTCACTCTCTGGACATCCCTCCCTCTCTTCTTCTCCCATTCTCTTTATGTCCACCTTTCTTTCTTTTTTCCTTCTCTATTTCTCTCTTCTTCCACTCCCTCCCACCCACTATCACTCCTTTCATAATCTTCGTAGCATTTCTACTTCCTTCTCTCCTTCATTTATTCATATATCGTTGTCTATTTCTATTGGTCCTATACTCTCCATTTGTCTATTTCCATTATCATATTCATGTGTTTCTCTTTATCTCTTCTCCCATCTATCTATCTATATCCCTCCTTCACTACCCCCATCTCTTTTCATCATTCCTTCAATCTCACTATATGATTCTCATTATCTCTCTCTCCATGTATCATCCCCCCCTCTCCACTCTCTCCATCCTTGCCTTTCTCCTCTCTCACTCTCCATATCCTCCCACCTCTTAGTGTCTCTCTCTCTCTCTCGTCTTCCTTCTCTATCCCTTTCTTCTTCCATGCTATATCCCTATTTGTCTATCATTCCTCCCTATCTAGTTCTGAATTTCTCTCTTTCTTCACCCCCAACTCGCTATCTCTCTATTTCCATTTACATATTTTCGTGTATCTCTCTCTCTCTCCCATTCCTCATTTTTATCTCTCTCCATGTACCCTTTTCTCATTCCCACCCTAGTTCTTTCATTTTTTGTCTATTTGTCTCTATCTCTTTGTTTCTCTTTATCCCTCAACTTTGTCCATTCGTCCTTCTCTTACTCTTTCTCTCAACCTCACTCTCACTTCTTCCCTCTTTGTCTCTCTCTTCTTCCACTCTCTTCCCTTCCCCTCCCTATCTCCTTCCTTGACTCTCTTTTTGTCTCCCCCCACTCTCCATCTATCTACTTTAACTAATATAATTTCTATGTGTCTTTTCTATCCTCTCTGTATTTCTCTCCCTCCCTCTTTCCTTCTCTCTCCCACTGTCTCCAACACCATCTATTTCCCTCTCTCCGCAATCACTCACTCTCTATCTACCTCTCATTATTTGTCATTGTATCTCTTCATCTCTCTCTCTTATTCGCTCTCTCCACCTTCCATATCTATCTTTATCTCTCTCTGTCCCTCCCTCACTCTCTCTCCATCACTCCCCCTCCATCAATACCTCTCCACCAACATTTCTTCTATCGCCTCTCCTCTCTCTTTCTCCATCTCTCTCTCTACCTCTCATTCCCTCCTTGTCTCATTTTTTCGCACACTCCATCCCCTCCTAATTTGTTTCTATCCCCCTCTCCCCCCACCACTATCACATGCACACGTCGCCACCCACCTACCCTCTCCCCCTTATCCTCAATTTTTATATCCCTCACTCCCCTCCCACATTGTTTATATCCCAACCACCCCCACCCCTTGCCTCCTCACTCATACATGCACATACAGTCTCTCCTCATCCCACTCACTCTCACAGTCCATCTCGTCATTCTCTCTTCCCCATCCTTTATTTCAATATCCCTCCCTCCCTCACATTGTATGTTCTTGTAAACAACTCTCTCTCTCTCCCTTTCTCACACACGCACTCTTTATCTCTCATTATCCTTCCCTACCTCTCCCTTTGTCACTCTCTCTCATTCTCTTCCCCATATCATTTCATTTTCTCTAACTCTTCCTCCTCCTCTTCCTTTCCCTCCCACTCAACTCTCTCTTCTTTTTCTATATCATCCTATTCATTACTCTCACTAACACATCCTCCCCCTCTCTCTCACAATCACTCATTCACAACATCCCCTCTAACTTTATCTCTCTCTTCCTCCCTATTTCAGTAACAAATATCTCCCCTCCTCAACCCTCCTCACCCTCTTTCTTTATCTCTTTCACTTTTAGATTATCACTCGCTCTCTCCTTACTCACCCAATCATTCTTCCCCACCTTGCTCCTCTTTCTTACTCGTTCCTCCCCACCGTGCTCCACTCTCTTACTCGCCCCCTCTATCCTTCTCACGCTACCCACCACTCAAAACCCAAATGAACCATTTTCCATCTTTTAAACTCACTAGGTAAACGAATAAGTGCATATTCATACAACAAGAAATCTGCAACCATTTTTTAGGCAAAGAATAAAGACACTCTCAACAAACACACACACCATTAAGATGGACACATTTATTTTTAATTTAATTTTTTCGAGTAAAAATGCTACATGCACAGAGACTTTGTTTCTTCACATATAGATTTGAGATTATTTACCTCGTGGTTTGCTTCTTAGGACGTGAAAACATCAAATTTTGAAAAAAAACACATACATATTTTTATTTTTTACATTATTTTTCCATGAGTTAGAGAAATTAGTTATTTATCAAACTATATAACCATATAAAGTCTAATTTTCTCATTCTAAATATAAAATATTTTAAAAATATTTTTTACTTATTTTAATACATTTTTCTTTTGACATATGTTAAAATATCAAAATACACACCTAGTATATTTCCACAATAATTTTTTAGGGAATTAATCATTCGGAAAAGAATTATGATATGTAGTAGAGGACATTAAAATGTAAAATCCAAAAACAAAAATGAATGTTTGATAATCTTATGACCTCTCTAGCTTGCATTGATTGAACTTTTTGTAATTTCAAGGATATAATGCCTTTCATAATTTGAAATAAAAATAAAAATTTACAATTACAAAAGTGTATGTTAAAAATTCCATCATTTATACCATCAAAATTCCATATAAAGTTTACTTTTCACATTCTAAATATAAAATATTTTAAAAATAACTTTCACTTACGTTAATACATTTTTCCTTTTACATATGTTAAAATATTAAAGTACACCTCTAGTCTATTTCCACAATAATTTTTCGGGGATTTAATCATTAGGAAAAGAATTATAATATGTAGTAAAGGACATTAAAATGTAAAACCCAAAAGCAAAAATGAAAGTTTGATTATAGTATGACCTCTCTAGCTTGCATTGATTGAAATTTTTGTAATTTGAAGTATATAATGCCTTTCATAATTTGAAATAAAAATAAAAAATTAAAATTTGACAAAAGTTTAGGTTAAAAATTCCATCATTTATAGAATCAAAATTCCATATAAAAGTTTACTTTTCATATTTTAAATATAAAATATTTTAAAAATAGTTTTCAATTAATTTAATACAGTTTTTTTTAACATATGTTAAAATATTAAAATGCACCCCTAGCATATTTCCACGATAATTTTTTGGGGAATTAATCAATTGCAAAAGAATTATAATATGTAGTAGAGGACATTAAAATGTAAAATCCAAAGACAAAAATGAATGGTTGATAAGAGTATGATGTCTCTAGGTTGCATTGATTGAAATCTTGGTAACTTTAAGTATATAATGCCTTCCATAATTTGAAATAAAAATAAAAAATTACAATCACAAAAGTTTATGTTAAAAATTCCATTATTTATACAATCAAAATTGCATGAACAAAATAATATGGATTATATTTTTTATGAAAATTAACATACTAATGTTCAGAAAATAAAATTTGTCATAGTTAAAAGCAATTTCTACAAATAAAATTTACATATTTGGAAAGTCAATTCTTATTCTTATATTTCATTATATTACACCATCTTCAAATTCAGTATGTAAGTACCTATTCTATCTCTCCAAGTTTACATATTGTTTTTTTCCAATTTTGTATATAGATTTTAGCTGCAGGTCTAGGGTTATGGATCTAGCAAACCCCGAAAAGAGTAAAAAAATGTCCATTTGCTCACTTTTGTCCATTTTTCATTGTTTAAATTATATATTTTAATAAATAAACGCATTAAACTCCTTGAAATCTTCATGTGCACTTAGATAGTGGACTACATGTCTTAAACTTACAATTCCAACTAGTTTTTACTGCTTTCAAAAAGCTTAAAATTTGACAAAATTATAAAATAATTAACCTATTTGAAATGTTTTAACCTTAATAAACTATTTCCTTAGTTACATTATATAATATATCTGTTGTTCTCTTTTAACAATATATAATATATTACATAATCGACATTGGAATATTTTACTTAACATGAGCATTGAAACATTTTATTAACAGATTATATTGACGAGGCCTTAAATATTTTTTTTAATTATTATTATATTTTTAAAACAACAAATTAATATTACTAACTTAACATTAAAATATTTTATTTACAACCTACATTGTTTTCTTTATTATAATTAATAATTCTTAAATGTATTATGTATAAATTTTTATTAAAAATTAAATGAATTATGCAATATCTTCCTATTATTTTTAAAGTTAATCTTTTTTCTTTCAATTATATCCTTTTTAATTATTAAAATATTTGGTTAAGATTTATATATTTTTTATATTGCAATAATTTAATAATATAAATATTCAAATAAATTTATTTATGTTCCAATAAGAAAACATATTTTAAAAGTATGAAATACAATTTTAAAATATTAATATATATGTCTATTAAACTCAAAACTAAAAAATATAAAGATAGTTTTATTTTAATTACTTTATCTTTATTTAAAATCTATAAAAGAATTATATTATGTTTATACTTAAGAGTGAAAGTAAAACTTTTCTTCATAATTTTAATATTATCATTCAACATTATAAGAAGGAAATTAAGTAAATTTCCTATCAACGAGGAGGAAGACCTACTTCAAAATGAAAAATCAATTGAGACCTTTTATTTGCAATACTAGGGAAGGTGGACCATAGGCAGATAAAATTTTGCAGCAAATGAAATTCAAGAATAGTTTTTTGTGGCAATATGACCCTCATGGAGTCATAAATAAGCTAGGGCTCAAGGTGAGATTGGGTCCTTTCATACATCATTCCATTCTAGACATATAAATATTTGCCAACTAATCAAAATGGTTGGAAAACATATTGATAGACATGGAAAATATTGTAGTTGATGTAGAGAATACACTAATTGATGTAGAAAACTAGATTGATACCAGTTCCTTCCTGCAAGTTCCAGAACTAGGAGAACCAATGAATATTCATCCTCTTTTACAGACTCCATCAAATGAAGACATAAATGCAAAGAGAACTAGCGAAGAAGCTTCTAGTTAACCCATTCAAACCAAAGATGAACAATTTGAGACCAGTTAGAGGAACAATAGAAATCATTGGCACTGATACAATGGTGGAAAGGAGCAAAGGCCCAACAACTTTAGGAGAAACACACCATCCCTCGACATTGAACACTCACCTTATTGAGAAACAACTCAACATTGAAGTCGCTTCATCCACCAGTCCTGTGGATAAAGAGAAAGATATTAAAGATAGGTACAAAGAAATTAAGTTGAGGAATGAAATGTTGATGGCTAAGAATTATGTTCAATACTTCAACCAGACATCTGCAAATCAAAGCAGATTAATGTCATCCTTTGACATAAAATAGGTAAAATGCAGATGACATTCATGAAACCTACAGTCCATTAGCCAAGATCATGAGCAAATTATAGGAAAATAAATTTTGAGGTTTTGGCCAGGGATGTTCACCCAATTTACCAAATTGAGTTCCATAAGAAGGCAGGAAAGATGATCTATTCCACCATGACTAGCAAAGCTATGACTACACACAAACCTCAAATTTCATTAGATAATATCACTGCAAAAAGCAAGCTAGAAAATGCCTCCTCACAAGCCAAGGAAAACAGAATCAAGTCACTGGAAGACTTGGTAATTGAGCTTGCGTATAATCCCAGTGATGTCAAGGATATAGAGAAAATGATTAAGAAGAAGAACGAGGGCATTGTGTCTTTAAAGAAGCAATTAAAATTGCCTCATTAAGAGCATCCATAGGAAAAAGAGGTCCTTCAAAGCCAAGCCTAGCAAGAAGAGATGATGGACCTTATTCTGCTATTGAATAATTGAAAGAGATGGTTAAGGAGTTCGACAACTTAATACAGCTAAAACAAGCCAACCTTGAGACTACCACTACCACTGTAATTCCAATAGTCACTACTATAGTACCGTCCACCTTGGTAGCTTCATTAGCTCCTACAACTCCACTGGCTACACCTCTATGAACTGCCACAACATCTACATCAGTAACAGGTTCAACCTAAGCAACAAAGCACCCAGGTGATGAGCTAAGAAAGTTGGTCAAAGAAATGAAGGACATGTCCATTCAGACCACATAGATAAACAAACATAAGGAATACATAACAAGTCTATAGAATTACAATAAAATTTCCCAGAGTATGCACAAAGAAGAAGTACAAAAGTCAACTAGGATGAATGAGAGGATAAAGAGCTTAGAGAAAGATCTAACATTAAAGGAGCCACTTGGCCAAGCTAAAGAATAGTTATGGGCCAATATCATTGACTCTCTCAATGATATTTGACCATCCATTCAAGTCATCTTTGAGCAACATGACTTAGTCAAAGAGGCTACAAAAGTCATTCAAAAAGTTAACGGTGAGCTAGGAGATATGCCTGAAGAATCCACTAGAATCATCCATTTCCTAAACTGCAAAATCAAATATGAATTGCAATAGTTGGACATACCTCACAGGACAGGCACAATACTAGAAGTGAAAAAGGTGTTGACCAAGAGAAATTTAATGCTAAACTTATAAGACAAATGTCAAACCATGCAGCTGGCTATAGATAGGTTCATGGTTAAGCTTGATGCTCTAAGGCAGAAAGGTTTGTCTAATCCCTTGGTGATAAATGACAAATTGATGCCACAGGAGGACTATAATAGGAGAATCAGAGAGGTGGCTAGGGATCAGGTAAATACTTCCTCTATGAAGGGGATGCCTACTCGAGAGGTTTTATATCAAACATCTGAGAACCTATTTTACCTCTAGCATGAGGTAAAACACCCTTTTGTGAACAGATTCAGAAGTAGATGAAATTTACAGGAAAATGCTAAATATCAAATTACCAGATGCACATATTTCGGAGAAGTTAAATGACTTGATATAAAAATGCACAGTCAAAGTTAAAAAACACATTAACAGAAAAGTAACAAGCCATCTAGATGAAAAAGTATCAGGTAGAGAGTATCATTTGAGAAAGGGAAAAGTGAAAAGAATAGTCAATGTGAAGACCAACATCAAGGCAGATAGTAAACAAAAAAATATCAGAGCATAAAGACAACAAAACCAAATTAATAGGGACAACATACAACAGTTGAGCATCTATCTCTATCTTCTTACATGAAGATATTTATTTCTCCTAGATTAATTCCCAAGATAGTTTGGGATATTTTGTAAACTATTTTTGTTAAATACTTCATAATTTGAAGTATTTGGGGTGGATTGCTAGACATTTGTAGAGTTCTATTGATCAGAAACCATAGGGTTATTGTACCAATTTTTCAAGTCAGCAGACCAGACTGAGTAATAAAGAGATTGCATTACAGGATTCATGTGTTGAGCTATTATAGTGAAGTATTTTCTTTTGTCAAATTTATTATCGTCTTATGTATTTCACAAACTTGCATGTTATGTAAAGTGAATGAATTAACTGGAAATCAATTTCAGAATTTGTTTAAGTACACTTTCCTTGAACAATTAATAATTTCTACATTTTCTTTTGATATTCAGGTATGAGATTCCTTAATTTCTCTCCCATCCCAGTTGATCTATTTCACTTCCTTCATTATCTGGCCTAAGGAATCCTTAATTTCTTGGATCCGATTGAAATCAACTTCGCCATCCAGCCTTAAGATCTGAAATTACTCAGCTACCTTTCCCTTTAGGCACTACTTTTAGAACTTGATCCAGTCATGTTTGTCTTGACACTTGACCCGATAGCCCAAAGGTAAAAGCCATCCTTCTATCCATCTAAATCAGTGACTCCACCACCAAATCCAAATTAAAACTCAAGTACAATCATAATTAGCCTAAAATCAAATAACTAAAACAAAGTTAAATTATAAGGAGAGAACCCTCTCTAATTATTAGGAAGGCTAGATCCTAATCTCCAAACGTGGTTTGTGGTTACCTCTATCATTTCTTTCATAACAATTCTAGAGAAATATTGGATTGATAACACTCCTGACCCCTTCTGACATTGACTCTTATGGAGAACAAATGCCACTTTCACTAGTTGATCTAGCTTAGGGAAGTCATTCAATCTCTGTATGATTGTTAGATGATAAATTATAGTGCAGCAAAGTTATTTTTTGGTTCCACGGGTCTCCCACACAAAAGGTGTGAACCAAAAGTTCACACACTTTCATGCAGAGAAAAGTTCACGCACTTTCATGCAGAGAAAAAGAAAAGTTCACAAACTTTCATGCAAAGAAAATTTCACGCACTTCGATGTAGAGAAAAGTTCCTTTCATGCAGAGAAAAGTTCACTCACTTTCATGCAGAGAAAAGTTCACGCACTTTCATGCAGAGAAAAGAACACGCACATGGGAAATATTATGGTTGGTTCATGGTATTTAGTCCTTGGTATTTGAACCTATGGTTTTGGGCCATGGTATCTCGTCATAATTGTTGATCCCAAGTATTTGGTCCATGGTATTGTGAAAGGCCTAAGGCCATAAAAGAGGAAGGAGATCATTTGGCAAGGCATCTTTTGGATTATTGAATATCTGAAAAAGTGCTAGATCTGGAATACTGTGATTGGGTTATGGTGCAGATCTGGATCTGAATGAAGAAGGAACCTGAGTGCAAGGAGAAGGATAAGTTATATTGATGGGTCAAAATCTTAAGTCTAGAATAGTGGTATTTCTATATGATTTTGATCTGTGATATGTGGCGCACGCCTGATCTATAAATCTGATAATCTGGGTTAACTAATATCTGAATGTTTGAAAGAATGAATTTATAGATCTGTACGCAGGTTCAGTGAAGCGAAGAAGCGTATACACACTGTTCTTGTAAGGGAAAGTCGTAGAAGCGTATGCACGCAGGTTTCCGAATAGTGAAGTAGCGTACATCTCTTGATTTATGTTCTAGCTGCTTCTATTTATTGCTACAGTGTTCTGGGTTTAGAAGTGGGGTGTGATTACTGTTATTATGATCTGGGTACAGTCGTCAGAAAAGTGTTTATTTTGATTCAGTTTTGATCGGTGAAAAGATGATTGGTTGATGCATAAATTCTTGATGTTTGATTGATGTTATTTGTGGATCCAGTCTAAAAATTTATGAAATGTGGCCCCTGGAAGGAAGAGAAGTTTATAGTCTTCTGCAAGTAGCAACTTGTGTACTAGTATCTCAACTAGTACAAGAACTAAGGGGGTTGTAGCTCCCTTCCAGGAGAAGCTGGAAAACGAGAGAGGGTTGTAGCTCTCTGCAGGTAGCATCTTGCGTACTAGTAAAGGACTGCACTAGTACAAAATCATTGTAAAAATAAGTTTCTAATTGAAAAGATAGAGACATATTGCAGTAGGTGGTTTTCACCCACATTGGGTTTCCACCTTATATCTCGTGTTCTTGTGTGTGATTGTCTTCTGCTCTATTTTTCTATTCCTGGTTATTGTTTATATGATCCTGATGCACAGATTAATGTTCAACATCTGTAGAATATTTTAAATTATAAGTCTGTATGGTATACGTGGGTTTCCTTATCTGTAGTTGCATATATACGCGGTTTTCTCTAACTGATGTAGCGTATATGTTCTGGGTTTGAAAAAGAAAATAATTGACTAGATAATACTGATTCGCCCCCGCCCCCCCTCTCAGTATTATTTCCAACACTACCTATAGACGAAGTTATTCAAGAGATATGGTCTTTAGAGGAGAGACCTTGGGAAACCTTTAATTCAGACATGACAATTGTAAAAGTCCTCTCTTTTTAGCCACGTCAGGTTTTTCCCCAAATTTATATAACTATCCAAACTATGGATTTTCATGGTAACTTGGGAAATCTTTCAAAGGCTATGCTCATTGATATCTTAGTCAAAATGGGTATCATGGAAAACATTCAAATTGAAGCTAATTGCAATCTTGAGGAAGTTGTGAGCTTCAACTACCATATTAAGGACTTCCACAATGTTTTCCCTTCACTTTATAAGGAAATTTTCAACATAGATGCTTCTACTATCGAGCATAAGATAAAGCATCCAAGCATTATTTTTATTGTAATTGTTTTTTTTGTTAATTTGGAAACCTCGAGTCTCCTCATTTGGGCTCATTAAAGTACCACCAAGAAGAGTGAGCATTATTTTTATGGTATTTTTCTTGCTCATTAGTATGAAAAACCTTGACCCTACTTATTTGGGATTGTTAAACAACTACAAAGAAGATATGATTGTGTTATTTTTGAGACTTTTTCTTTCTCTTAAGACAAAAATTTCCCAAGTTACCATCTTCAGGCTCGTAAAACTCCTACGAAGACGATATGAGCACTTTATTTTTTGGGACCTTTTCTCTCTCTTGAACTGAAAAAACCCCTGAGTTATAATCTTCGGACTCATAAAACATTTATGGAGAAGACTTGAGCAATTCTATTATCTCCTTTTCCTCGCTCATTAAACTGAAAACGTCATATCGAGTTTTCTTCATCTGACTTGTCACAATTTTATGAAGATCTATTGATTTTTCCTCGTGTGACTGATTAAAATTTCACAAAGAATATTGAGTTTAGTCCGTGCCCTTGTACTCATAATAAATTGAGGCAAATGTCTATTGAGCATGGTTTTATCGCTTTATCCAGATTTGGTACAATAACTTACAGAAAAGGAATTGTGTGAGGTAGTATTAAAGGTTTGTCGCACCAGGTTATCAACCACAACAAAGGGACCCCACTCAAGTTTCTCTTTAAGATCTTTTCAGAATATCTAAATATGAAAATACCACTGAGTTTACCCACCTGGACTCGTTAAACTTAATCAGATGGGGAAAAATTCAACAAAACAGTTAACCAATATCTCTATTTAGAAGGATTTTTTGGCAACAGTCATTCCCTTCAACATGGCTCTCCCTGAGCAAACATTTTTTTTAGCCTCTCGAATTAACCTTACAATCCTATGAGTTTAGCCTTCTATTGTTCAATGGATCCACCTATCCTCTGCTTGCTATATTGACCATGGATCATATACTTCCATCATTCCCTATGTCTGTTTGACCCATTGCTTAAAATTTATCTGCAAAACAAATCATTCTTTTTCCGTTTCATTTCAAGTGATGTAGGACACCTTATTTCCTACCTTTAAACATGTCTCTTCCTATCGATTTAAACACTCTATCTAGGAAGTAGATCCAGAAACATATAATTACCTTGGAAATTATAGTTATTAGTCGCAGGTTACCTTGTTTTTATTGGAGGTTTTCATCATTGGATGCTAATTGAATGATTTTATGATTGTTCGATGAAAGCATCATTCTTCGCACTCGTTAGATTGTACTCCACATCTTCGAGACCATCATCATTACCAATGTCCATCCTCGCGTCCGTTAACAATTTTCATTATTGACTGGGAATCAGATAATTTCTCACATGTTCAACATCAACTCCTTTATTCACATGTGACGAAATATGAAGTTCAAATAAATCCATGACTAAGACCTTGGGTAGAGGTTCACATCACACAAACTTGTTTGCACTCCCAAGCTGCATATATTGTTTTCAAAGACATCTCCTTAGGATCATCATATTATGAAACAGTTCCACATTATACTTATCGGTGGACATGATTGTCATACCTCTTTTGAGAAATAATTTTGGAATAGCTACTGAGCATGGGAATGCCTCACTCAAGACATAATACTATATTTTTGGCATATGTGGTTTGTTTCAAGTTTCCCACAGTCTTAAAGCTCTGATCCTCTCTATCTTTTTCCAAACAAAATTTATAAACTATTTTAGCCATCTCTAACCTCACACTTTAGGGGGCATCTATTATATAGGAAAATGACCTCCTCTCAGCTTAGAGGAGAAATACAATTTGGTTAAAGGCATGACCTAATTAACAAGCCTATTTTCCAAGGTTGCACACTTTTGAAACAAGAAAGAGGAGTTAGGATGCTCCCCATGAACTAGCCAAGGGAGTTAGTTCATAGGTTAACAAAGATTTGTGAGATTCTGTAAGTCAAAGAATGCATTGACTGACTGGAACTCCAGTTTTCACTCAAATGTCAGCCCCCGAAAGAAGGACACATCTACCTCCGACCTAACTAAGGACAATGTTATTTCTAACAGAGTCTCATGGAAAGGGAAAGAGTAATAAAGCGAGGAAACATCCTACCTTTTGACTTAATGGAGCCCATGAGACAATTAGCAAGGATAAGTCTCTCATCATCTGTATATTGGAGGCTTGAGCATTGTGGTGGAGGTCAAATGGTTGTCAAATGATTGTCAAAATTTTGTATGAGATAAAGTTATTATGATGCCAAGAGGTTAAGAGAGAGAGAGAGAGAGAGAGAGAGAGAAGATTGAGGACTAGAGGAAGATTGATCGAGCCAAGATGGTTGTAATCATTATTCTTCAGTCAAATAATATTGATCTGATGTTGTGTTGTCTACTTCATTGTGTTAATGTAGTGTTTATATACATGTTGATTCAATACCATAATTTATAACTAGCTTAGATGCATGTTGTTTTATATTTTTATGTATGAATGCCTTGATTACCAGAGTTTATATGTTGTAGGATTACACTCCATCTTTGTTATGTGGAGGGGTTGTTCTAGGAGCTAGCAAAGGCATCTTCTGCTTTGCTACATTGTGTTCTTCAATAGGGTTGCACGAAGGACTGAGGTAATATCACTTCTTAGTTATGATTATTATGCATTGGTATAGATATATCTATACAAATTTGTGAAAAAATCACTTAATCTAAAATAGTCTACCTTGGTTCCCAATAAGATCCTTGAGGGTATTCCAGCCACAACTAATTGTGCGTTAATCCCTATAGCACTAAAACCATGTGAAAGGAACTAAGAATTGTATAATTTAGAGTTGGCTATTCTGGTACACGCTTAAAATATGTGGACGCACTACCTATTGGCTAAAAAGTTTAGCTTGATAACATATCACATTAGCTTAAAATATTTGTTTCAAGCAACTAGGTCTTAATTCTATACTAGCTAGGTCGATGGATTTTCTGGGTGATTTTGAATTTGATATAAAACACATTAAGGGTAAAGAAAATAAACTAGAAAATACCTTAAGTAGACACGCAAATGCTATTATGGAAATTTTTGCTAGCAGTGCCATTACAAATTTCACAGTACAAATACGAAATTCAATATGGGAAGATCAAATCTATCAACAAATTCAACATGAATTGAAATTGGTCAAAATTCCTAGTTATACTAAAAATTCAGGAAATTTATTAACCTAGAAAAATAAATTGTTTGTTTTAAATGCAAATGTTATAAAATAAATGATATTACATGAGCATAAGAAATACTATGCTAGATGAATGTCAAAAGATGATAAGGACAGTAAGGAAGGATTTTTATTGGCTTCGCATGAATAGGGATACAATAGAATATTTGTCTAAATGTTTAGAATGTTAGCAAGTGAAGGTAGAACACAAACACCGAACTAGACTATTGAATCCACTACCCATCCACGAATGTAAATGGGAGGTGATCTTGTTAGAATTTATTATAGGATTCACGAAAACTAGAGTTCAACATGACTCCATCATGGTGTTTCTGGACACACCAAGGAAGGCAACACACATTTTACCTCTATAGTCTACCTGTTGAATAAATCAGACTGCAAATATTTTTATGAATAATATTTTTCGACTACATGGGATACCAAAAATGGTAAAATCTGATACATGTGCTAAATTTACTTCCAAATTTTGTAAGGATTTGTTTGGAGGAATGAGGACACAACTTAATTTTAGTATTTCTTATCACCCTTGAATTGATGGATACATGAAGAGGACCAAACAAATATTATAGGATATGTTAAGAATGTATTTAATGGACACACCAAGTCAATAGGAACAATTCGTACACTTAGTCTGATTTTCCTACAACATTTATCGGGCTTATATAATGATGATTCCCTTCGAGGCCTTATAGCACAGAAAATGCCACACACCTTTCAACTTGGAGGACAAGTTAATTTTGGCACTAGACACATTACAAGAAATGGAACAAGTTGTGAAAAAAATTTGATAGAACATAAAAACTGCACATGATAGACAAAAAAAGTATACTAATAGAAAGAGAACCCACAAGGAATTTAACATTGGAGAACATGTATACAGAAGAGTTAAACAAAGGAAAAACAACCTTAAGGATGGGAACCTCTGCGAAATTAGCACCACAGTTTTGTGGGTCTTTTGGCATTTTGGATAGGGTTGGACCAGTAGCATATTCACTGAAATTGCCTAGCCATATAAAGTACACAATGTCTTTCATGTATCTTTACTAAAAAATTATGTCAATGATAATACTCATATAATTAATTGAAACTTGATAAAGGTGAAACTTGATAAAGGAGCCACTTCTTATATTCTATAGGAGATAGATCTTACTATGGAAATGAGCCATCACTCATGTTAAATTGCAGTGGACACACTTTAAATCTAAGGAGGCCACCGGAGAGATGGAGAGAAAAATGTAGGAGGCCTTTCCAAAACTATTGTAAAAGGAATGAAATTGAACATCCAACACCAAGGACATTATTGAATAAAAGGGGGGGAAGATGTAACACCCCTTAGTTTCCTATGTTAATGATTCTCTATTTTCAATATGGGTTGTTTTAGATTGAATGTCTAGGAAGGCATGATAGACTTGTGAAATGAGGTGACCAATAATGTTATTGTGATCTAATTAATAGATTATTATCAACAAATAAAATAAAGGAAATTACTCAGGAAGTAAGAATTATAGTTATAAGATTCTTTCGAGGAAGGAAACAATTATTGGTTGTTAAATTTCAAGATAAATATTCCCCTAAATATCTCCAGAAAAAAATATCTAGGAGAAATAGACAGGATTTAATATGATGGGAAAGAAATATCTATTAAATGACATAGTTGGAGAAAGACAATAATTAGGGGTGAAAAAAGTGTTTTGGGAGACAAAGGTAGACCTTAGGAAAAAGGAAAAGAACTTTTTTTCAAAAAAAAAAGGACAAAAAGGACTAGGAAAATGCATTGGAAGACCCAAAAGGCAAGACAATGATAAAAGAAAATCAACTTGAAAAGAAAATTATAAAAGAAATACCTGAGGAATCAATGTGGCTTGTTGATTCCATTGGCAAACATAACATAGCTTGGGGGAAATTGGTGGAGGTGGTTCATGGCTAGGAGGAAAGTGTTTCAGTCTTGGGTAATTTTCAAGTAGCGAATATGGTTGCAATTCTAGCTATACTATTTTATTAAAAGTCTTTGACAATTGTTAGGCATATTTTGTACATTTTATTTATTCTTTCTAGATGATCATCAATAAATGAATGTGTATTGTAGAAGTATAATCGTATATGTATTCAATCAATGATGCATGCATGGTAAACAACTTACTTAATATCTTTTGATGACTACTATGCAGTTCTGGGTTAGATTTCACTCCTCGTTGTGGATTTTCTTAATTTCCTTACATATGCAAGTGCATGCATTCAAGATTAAATGGTTCTATAGAATTTGAGAGGTATTAAATAAGTTGGAGAAATATTATTAGTATGTGATCATACCTAGAATTATAGTTTATGCGTACAATATGTGTCTGAAAGATTTAACATCGCTTATACAAGTTGTAACTCCACTAGGACTTAAGGTTGATGAGAATATATGCTATCCCCTTTAGAAGGAGGTATGATTTGAGAGAGGAAGTGGGGTCATGTGATAAATTAATCCCATAGGAATTCTGAACTATGTGTTCAATATTCAATGTATGACAAACCCATCATACCCTTAATAATGCGTGGGGAAGAGATAATTAAGAAAAAAATAGTATTTAATACTACACTTCGTATTGGACTACATGACCATGTGCTGTGAAAATGAAGATAAATCATATCGACAAAACCTATGAGCAATGCAAACCATAAATATTATGGAATTTGTGATCAAATAAGAAAAAGAGGTTCACAATTTGTTACAACATGTAACCAAATGAATGAAAAGCCAAAATCCTAGTTGTGGCACACTAGCAACATACTAAATATAAGCATTCCTCATATTCTACCATATAACTCATATGCGATGCAAATAACTAGTAAATAATGTGTGTTAACTTTGTATAAAAGAGAAAACAAAAGAAAACATTAAAAATATCAATACTCAGTTGCTCTAAGAACTGTGAATACAAGAAAATGGCATAACAAACCGTGACTATACTAGATATACAAGTACCGCCAAATACGTACAATATATATTTTATATTATAGTCAAGTAAAAACTTACTATCAACAATAATATTTATCAAGAGTGAGTTACCTTCTAATGTCATTAGTTGCAAAGAAAGTAAAGAAACAAATATTCCCAAATACATGTCTAAATACTATCGTCAGAATTGGAGCATCCATTTTATTTAAATAATAGAATTACACTTTATACACTTACCCACTTTAGTAAGCAGTAGTCTATAACACGACTTTTTGAAAGCCTTTCCGGCGGATTTCTCTGGTCAAAATCCGGCAGCAATTCATTGGAATCCCAAGTTTGATAGCTAGTTTCTGCACAATCAATGGCTCCCAGGGGTTTTTCAGGGCGCTGAATCCAAATATGCAGTTAAAAAACCATTCTTACTGCTTAAAAATCAAGATTTAACCTCATTTTTTCCGCCGGATTCCGTCACCGGAATCTCAAAAAGTCGCATTATAGACAACTCCCTTTAGTAAAACTTATTCCTAACATTTTGAATCCCCTAGGATAGATGTAATACGAAAATAACTAACACGTGTAGTGAATGCACTATTGAAAGAAAAATAACCTCGACATAGTAGGCCGACCTCCGAACCACACGAATGGAGAAATTATTTCAATACAGGGGAATAGAAAATCTCTTACAATTTCGCTTTATTTGTGCCTTGGTAATGAACATTTTCATATTAGTAAAAATGAGCAAGAGTTCTGGTTAAAGAAAACTAAACTATGTACAAAAGAACTAGTATGAGTGTAAAGGTGAAAAGTTATTTTGTTACCTAAGATGTAGATGAACGCATCCTGTCTAAATAGCCTTGGCACCAAAATAGAAAGAAAAAAATGAGTTCAATAAATTTCACACGAAATATATATATGTAGGCACCAAAGAAAAATAAAATTCAAAATTAGAGCCAAGTTGAATTAATTACTGCAGGTTATTATTCAACGAAAGAAACTGAGTAAAATAGTAAAATAGTTGAGTACACTCTATTGCATGAAAAAGGTTGGTACCCCACCCTCGCAACAACATAATTGGGTTTGTTTCTCACTATGAGGAATTGGAACAAAAACAATGAATTTCTATTTTTGATTAGAAGCAGTTATGAAACTGCTACCGTAATCTGGGAAAGGAATAGGGAAAATGGGGATAAAATATCTTAAAGTGAATGGGAGAGGAATTTACTAGTTGAGTACACTCTATTGCATGAAAAAGGTTGGTACCCCACCCTCGCAACAACATAATTGGGTTTGTTTCTCACTATGAGGAATTGGAACAAAAACAATGAATTTCTATTTTTGATTAGAAGCAGTTATGAAACTGCTACCGTAATCTGGGAAAGGAATAGGGAAAATGGGGATAAAATATCTTAAAGTGAATGGGAGAGGATGTACTATGTTTTTGGTAACACCGAAATGAAAACCGATAATTTGTATAGGCTAAGCTGCAAATTGTTAAGCCAAGATAAAAATTATTTTAAGTACCAAAGTAGAAGTCCGAAAAGTATCTCCATTCATTTAAGCCAAGGAAGCCTGCATTCCACTGGAACAAGAAAGGTAAATCTCAGAAACCCAAGGTGAACCCTGAACAAAAAAACACGTAGAAGCAAAAGTAGAGAAACTAGTGAAACCCAGGTGGAAGGTGTAAAATAAGGGGAAGAAAGCAATACAACCAGAGTACTAGCTATAGTAAGGTACCAACTGACACATTTTGCAAATTTAAAGAACTGGTGCAGAGAGAAATTTACAATTTCTAGTTGAATATGTGCTGCGATGGTTTTGGTGAGTGCCAAGTGCTGGAACATTATCTCTCCAGGTGGTACGGAAGTGGATATCCTCTGTAATACATCACAATTGCAAAGAATCCTTTCTTCCTTATAATAGTGATCTACAACGTGACAAGTACGGAAGAGAGGGAAAGGAGCTTCAGGAAAACAAATTTAGGGTTAGATGGAAACCCCGAAAATGACCTCGACCTTTCGATGCAATCTAGGCCACCCTCATCGTTGATCAGAACCGTGAGTGGGGAGGGGAATGTGAACACCATGCGAATTCCAGTGATGGAGCTAGTCAAAAATCACCACGTGTGCCATAATACTATGATGGAGCTAGTCAAAAATCACCACGTGTGCCATAATACTATTATAAATATTATTGAAAAAGTAAATGACTTAAGATCTAACATTATTTCTTTTATATTCAAATGAGTTCTAGGTAGGATGAAGTTAAATAGGTGAATGACCAATACATTATACAATAATACAATTCAAAATAACCCATAATACAAATAAAAAATCATTGTAATAAATTTGTCATTTAGTTAATCATTAGTCCATGGAAACACATGATTATGATATCCCCATATGGATTTCTTTCCACTAGTCACAGACCATAAAGCAATTAATGCACCACCATTTCCATTTCACAAACTATTCTATGTGATAGTTATAGGTCAAACTAAAAGAAACAAACAAAAAAATGATTGTGGAGAATGGGGACATCACAATATGAGGGTGAAGGATTTATTATGGTTGAAGCGATGAAAGGCAAAGCCCTGGTCTAGAATGCAACTCTCAAGGAAAATAAGCTATTCGTTGAGCACTTGGGAAGGAAGTTGCACATGCCTCTATTTTGAGTAGATTGTTTGATTGTATTACATATATCATTAAGATTTATTTGTGACTCAAATTCATCTATAGTTAGATCACATAACATATCACATCTATTTTCATTTATGCTCTTCTTCCATATGTGCTAGGGACTTATGGTGTTTCCTTAAAAACATCTAGCGCAAATGCTAGTTTTAAATCTCTCATTAGTCGATTTTAAGGAACAAAATTATTTTTATAAATATTACTAAATTTTATTGTAGAGAATTATTTTATTCTATTATTAAAAGCTCCACATGGTATGTATTTAGTATGAACTATAACTTTGATTTTAAAGCATCTTAGTTTTTGTTTTTATATATTCATCCCAAACATAAAATCTTTTATAAAATATATAAAACAAGTAATAAAATGAAACAAAAGAAAGGGTGTGAAAAGGAAATGAATCTTATAATATTTTAAAATGTTTTCAAGAAAATATAAATGACAATCATAAATATTTTGAAAATGTTTGAGTTCCAATAATAAATAAATAAATAAATTTAAATAAATTTATATGTTTGAGTAGTTATTCTTTGCTTTTCTTGAGATTAGGTGACGGCTAGGACCAATGTTGAATGGTCATTAAAACTTGTCACTTTATATGGTAATCTTACATGGTGTATTGTAAAATTTATCTTCTAGGTGCCACCCAAGAGATTTTTTTATGAAGATGATGATGACTAGGATCATGAAAATGTTAGAGTTCCAAAAAAATGTAGTTAAAATTGTAAATCTATGTATGAATCTTATTGGTTGAGTTGTAAAGTTTATGCTTCTTTATTATTAAAAGGTTTTTTCAAACTTGTAAGTTGACGTAGTAATCCTATCTACTGTGATGTAAAATATAAATGTCATAATGTAATGTCTTGTTAAATATTTTGACTCCATCAAATTACATTAAAAAGTTAAAACTGAAAAACTGAAAAAAAATTAATCATTATAATTACCAATAAAACATCTAGACTCTTTCCAATTAGATAAAAATAAAATAAAACAAAATAAAAAAAACATAAAATTAATAATCTACAAATCTTATTGGTTGAGTTATAAAGTTTATATTTGGATTATTACTAAAAGGTTTTTTCAAACTTGTAAGTTGACTTAGTAATCCTATCTACTGTGATGTAAAATATAGATACCGTAATGTAATGCCTTGTTAAATATTTTGACTCCATCAAATTACATTAAAAAATAAAAAGCTAAAAAAATTTAATAATTATAATTACCAAGAAAACATTTAGATTTTTTCGAATTATATAAAAACAAAATAAAACAAAATAAAAAAATATAAATTAATAATTATACTAATAGTTAAATTAGTCAAAAAGTCATTTTTAACTCTAAATTTACTTATTATCATCCTGAGGATCAAAATATTTTAATATAAAAAACAGTTTTTAAAATAAAAAATTTAATCCTCTAAATACTTGGTAAATGAAAATTTAAAATAAATACAATCTTGTTTATTTATATATCAATCAAAAACTTTTTAAACTATAATGATGAAAATGATGATAAAACCCTTGAAAGTATTAGAATTCTAATTAAAAATCGTTGAAAGCGGTAAGTCTACGTAGCAAACTTGTCTACTACCCTGTAAAACTTATCCTCTCATAATGGTGAAACTCATTTTCACTATTATAAATAAGAATAATGGATGGTTATTTTTCAAGCAACGAGGAATATAGTTCTTCATTTCTTCCACGACCTTTGATCATCAGTTTGATCCTTGAATGTCTTCTTGCACATCTCCTGTATTGCTTCCAGCCCTGCAGCCGCAATGATTCCAATCGGATGGGCAAAAGGGTTGGTAAATTGCTCGCAATAATTTCTCGATTATCTGGAGTTAGACGGGAGGCAGACTAACGACCAGAAAAGTTAGAGATAATAACTGGGTGGGCCTCCTTCAAACCCAGGATACGCAGTTGCAAAATATAGACGTACCCACGCGGAGAATCCTGTTATATTTTTCCACGGGTTTCTTGAACGTCATGATCAGTACTGTCGGCATTGATAATGGATCAGGATGGGAGGTTCAATAAAGCCACGGCAAAATATAGAGGGATTCAATAATATTGCTTTAGTTATAAACGCCGTTTGTCGTTACCCAGGTCCAGAATTTCACAGTATTCAAGGCTCACAATGCTCACAGATGAAATATAGGCTCCGGCTACTGGTTTGTTATTTCTTATCTTAAATATTATTTCACTCTTTGTATTGTTAGAAATGAAATAAATAAGTACTCACGCCGAGAATTACTGATGATGGATCAGTACTGTCGGCATTGATGATGGATCCTGATGGGAGGTTCAAGAAAGCCATGGCAAAAGATAGAGGGATTCAATAATATTGCTTCCTTATGAAGCCGGTTTGTAGCTACCCAGGTCCATAATTGCACCGTATTCAAGAATACGCTCACTGATGAAATATAGGCTCCAGTTATTAGTTATTTCTTATTTTAAAGGATCTTCCACTCTTTGTATTGCTCCTTGTCATGCTGTGGCATGGATCTATAATAACATGTGTTTGCTTTATTAAGCATCTAGGCGGATTGATGAAATATCAGGTGCAAACTTGTGGTCAGTTAAAAAATACTTGTTAATGCAGATGCATCATAGGTTTTTCTGTCACTCCGAGGATCTGAATTTTATGATGCCCCCTAGGCCGTATGAGCACCTGCAATTAGGTTGCTTAGAATGCCGATCTCAACTAAGTCATATATTTGTATCATTAAAAGATGAAAGAGAGAGTGCGTAAGAACTTGTGGGTTGAGTTCTTTTTCCCAAATTTCTTGTCTCTGGTATTATCTTTCTTGTTGGCTACATTGTCTCTAGTATTATCTTAGATTTCTTGTTTTCTTACTTTTCATTTTTCTATGAGAACTCTTATCATAGGTTTTATTTGGAAGTTTGATTTCAGAGTTCCATAATTTGATTCATCTGCTGGTTTCGTGTTTGAAGTTTAATATTTGAATATCATATGTGAAGCTGAGCATTTTAAATGGTTGATGGGGTTGCATAAATTGAGTCACGGATGCTTTGCAGTAAGTTTTGCATTAAAATAATACCCGCGATCAGGTTGAGTGTATATCTATGGCAAAATTAGATTGCTTATTCTCAGATTGGTGAATCCTACCATGTCGGTTGATTGTGATCAAGGAGCGAAAAAGCAAAGGCTATGTCAAGCCTTAAACAAATTGATGCAGAACTCGAACTTTGTGCTACACCTGTCTGTCAAACAACATTTTTAGGTGTAGCACTGGTGACCAGTGTTGGCCTTTTTAGGTTGATCACTGGTGACCAGTGATGGCCTGGCCTGCCTACCTTAGACTCGAAGTCTCAGTTCAGGGGTGCATTTGGTAGAGCAATTGAAACAACTTCGTTCCTGTGATGGAAGTCGCCATGGATGCGAATATGAGTTAGATTGTCGTTCTCCAGCAATGGAATGTGGATTTCAACGAAGAGATTTAATAGATGGCTGCATTCTACGGTTAGAAATATTTTGTGCAGAAAGAGGTGGCATGGTAACCGCCCTTGACATATGACAACCATGCCCATTGCTAGAGAAATGCTGTAAATTTTATGGCTCCAAAGAGCGAATGAAATAAATCTCTACTTAGATTCAATGTTGGGATTTAAAGCGAATGAATTATTCATGCTTTACAGTAGATATCCTGGATGAAGACTGTTAGTTAAATCTAGACCGGAAAGAGTGAATTTCATTGCAAATTCTGTCCCTAATAAAGCTACATTATTTTTCCCACACAAAGATAAATTCCAAGAAATTTCTGAATGTGTAGAAGTAGAAGGGTGTGTAACTAGACAATGTTTTTGTAGACTAGACAAATATCTCTATTTTTCAGGGATCTTTCTTTCTCTATCCATACTCTATTAATCTCCCTCCTCTCTTCTCTCTATCCTCCCTCCTTTCCCTCTCACCCTATACCCATCTCTATCTTCATTCCTCTATATTCTCTCCATGTCACTCTATGTCATCCATCCCTATGCACCCTCCATGTCTATCTCTATCTACTTGTCTCTCTCCGCCTCATTATGGCTCTTCCCTTCTAGCCCATCACTCTCTCTAAGTCTCTCCATATCTCCCACTCTTTTTCTATCTCTCTCCTCTCCCCACTTCACTCTCTTGACATCCCTCCCTCTCTCCTTCTCCCTTTCTCTTTATGTCCACCTTCCTTTCTTTTTCCCTTCGCTATTTCTCTCTTCTTCCACTCCCTCCCACCCACTACCACTCCTTGGGTAATCTTCGTACCATTTGTACACCATCCTTCTCTCCTTCATTTATTCATATATGGTTGTCTATTTCTATTGGTCGAGTACTCTCCATTTGTCTATTTCCATTATCGTATTCATGTGTTTCTCTTTATCTCTTCTTCCATCTATCTATCTGTATCCCTCCTTTACTACCCCCATCTCTTTCCGTCATTCCTTCAATCTCACTAAATGATTCTCATTATCTCTCTCTCCATGAATCATCCGCCCCTCTCCTCTTCTTTATATATTATCCTCTCCATATCTATATATCTCTCTCTCCCTATGTGCCATCATTGTCTCTCCATATATTTACCCCTCCCTCTCTCATTTGTCTATGTTGTATTCACCTTCCACTCTCTCCATCCTTGCCTTTCTCCTCTCTCACTCTCCATATCCTCCCATCTATTAGTCTCTCTCTCTCTCTCTGGTCTTCCTTCTCTATCCCTTTCTTCTTCCATGCTATATCCCTATTTGTCTATCCTTCCTCCCTATCTAGTTCTGAATTTCTCTCTTTCTTCACCCCCAACTTGCTATCTCTCTATTTCCATTTGCATATTTTCGTGTATCTCTCTCTCTCTCCCCTTCCTCTTTTTTATCTCTCTCCATGTCCCCTTTTCTCTTTCCCACCCTAGTTCTTTCACCTTTTGTCTATTTGTCTCTACCTCTTTGTTTCTCCTTATCCCTCAACTCTGTCCATTAGTCCTTCTCTTACTCTTTCTCTCAACCTCACTCTCACTTCTTCCCTTTGTGTCTCTCTCTTCTTCCACTCTCTCTCCCTCTCTCGTCCCTCTCTCAAGCTCCCTCCCTTCTAGAAATTTCCTTCCCCTCCCTATCTCCTTCCTTGACTATCTTTCCTCTCCCCCCACTCTCCATCTATCTACCTCAGCTAATATAATTTCTATGTGTCTTTTCTATCCTCTGTGTATTTCTCTCCCTCCCTCTCTCCTTCTCTCTCCCACTGTCTCCAACACCATCTATTTCCCTCTCTCCGCAATCACTCACTCTCTATCTACCTCTCATTCTTTTTCATTGTATCTCTTCATCTCTCTCTCTTATTCACTCCCTCCAAATTCCATCTCTATCTTTATCTCTCTCTCTCCCTCCCTCACACTCTCTCCATCACTCCCCCTCCATCACTACCAACCCACCAACATTTCTTCTATCACCTATCCTCTCTCTTTCTCCATATCTCTCTCTATCTCTCATTCCCTCCTTGTCTGAATTTTTCGCACACTTCATCCCCTCCTAATTTGTTTCTATCCCCCTCTCCCCCCACCACTCTCACACACACGTCACCACCCACCTACCCTCTCACCCTTATCTTCTATTTCTATATCCCTCACTCCCCTCCCACATCGTTTATATCAAAACAACCCCCACCCCTTGCCTCCTCACTCATACATGCACACACACTCTCTCCTCATCCCACTCTCTCTAATAGTCCATCTCGTCATTCTCTCTTCCCCATCGTCTATTTCAATATCCCTCCCTCCCTCACATAGTACGTTCTTGTAATCAACTCTCTCTCTGTCTCTCCCTTTCTCACACACCCACTCTCTATCTCTCATTATCCTTCCCTACCTCTCCCTTTCTCACTCTCTCTGATTCTCTTCTCCCATATCATTTCATTGTCTCTAATTCTTCCTCCTCCTCTTCCTCTCCCTCCCCACTCCATACTCTCTTTCTTTTTCTATATCATAATATTCATTACTCTCACTAACACAGCCTCCCTCTCTCTCACAATCACTCGATTCACAACATTCCCTCCAACTTTATCTCTCTCTTCCTCCCTATTTCAATAACAAATATCTCCCCTCCTCAACCCTCCTCTCCCTCTTTCCGTATCTCTTTCACTTTTAGATTATCACTCTCGCCTCACTGACCCAATCATTCATCCCCACCCTTCCCCTCTCTCTTTCTCGACCCCTCTATCCTCGGCCCCTCTATCCTGCTCATGCTACCCACCCCTCAAAATCCAAATGAACCATTTTCCATCCTTCAAAGTCACTAGGTAAACGAATAAGTGCATATTCATACAACAAGGAATCTGCATGCATTTTTTAGGCGAAGAATACACACACTCTTAACAAACACACACCATTAACATGGACACATTTTTTTTAATTTAATTTTTTCGAGTAAAAATGCTACGTGCACGGAGACTTTGTTCCTTCGCATATAGATTTGAGATTATTTACCTCGTGGTTTGGTTCTTACGACGTCAAAACATCAAATTTTGAAAAAAACACGTACATATTTTTATTTTTACATTATTCTTCCACGAGTTAGAGAAATTAGTTATTTATCAAACTATATAAGTACATAACGTCTACTTTTCACATTTTAAATATAAAATATTTTAAAAATATTTTTTTACTTATTTTAATACATTTCTCTTTTGACATATGTTAAAATATTAAAATACACTCCTAGTCTATTTCCACAATAATTTTTTGGAGAATTAATCATTTGGAAAAGAATTATGATATGTAGTAGAGGGCATTAGAATGTAAAATCCAAAAACAAAAATGAGTGTTTGTGATAATAGTATGACCTCTCTAGTTTGCATTGATTGAAATTTTTGTAATTTCAAGTACATAATGACGTTCATAATTTGAAATAAAAATAAAAAATTACAATTACAAAAGTTTATGTTAAAAATTCCATCATTTATACATTTAAAATTCCATATAAAGTTTACTTTTCACATTCTAAATATAAAATATTTTAAAAATAATTTTCACTTATTTTAATACATTTTTCTTTTGACATATGTTAAAATATTAAAATACACCTCTAGTCTATCTCCACAATAATTTTTTGGGGAATTAATCATTCCGAAAGGAATTATAATATGTAGCAAAGGACATTAAAATGTAAAACCCAAAAGCAAAAATGAATGTTTGATAATAGTATGACCTCTCTAGCTTGCATTGATTGAAATTTTTGTAATTTCAAGTATATAATGCCTTTTATAATTTGAAATAAAAATAAAAAATTACAATTTTACAAAAGTTTATGTTAAAAATTCCATCATTTATACAATCAAAATTCCATAGAAAGTCTACTTTTCATATTTTAAATATAAAATATTTTAAAAATAGTTTTCACTTATTTTAATACAATATTTTTGACATATGTTAAAATATTAAAATACACCCCTAGTATATTTCCACAATAATTTTTTTGGGAATTAATCATTTGGAAAAGAATTATAATATGTAGCAGAGGACATTAAAATGTAAAATACAAAAACAAAAATGAATGTTTGATAAGAGTATGATGTCTCTAGGTTGCATTGATTGAAATCTTTGTAACTTTAAGTATACAATGCCTTTCATAATTTGAAATAAAAGTAAAAAGTTACAATTACATAAGTTTATGTTAAAAATTTCATTATTTATACAATCAAAATTGCATGAACAAAATAATATGGATTATATTTTGTATGAAAATTAACGTTCTAATGTTCATAAAATTTGTCATAGTTAAAAGCAGTTTCTACAAATAAAATTTACATATTTGGAAAGTCAATTAATATTCTTATATTTCATTATATTACACCATCTTAAAATTCACTAGGTAAGTACCTATAATTATTCTATCTATCCAAGTTTACATATTGTTTTTTTCCAATTTTGTTTATAGAGTTTAGCTGCTGGTCTAGGGTTATGGATCTAGCAAACCCTAAAAGGAGTAAAATCTCTTTAGGTGATAACATTTTTTAGAGTGAAAAACTTGAAAAAATGTTTACATGTTCATGGATTTGATCACTTTTGTACATTTTTCATTGTTTAAATTATATATTTTAATAAATAAATGGATTAAACTCCTTGAAATCTTCATGGACACTTGATTGTGGACTACATGTCTTAAACTTACAATTCCAATTAATACTGCTTTCAAAAACCTTAAAATTTGACAAAATTATAAAATAATTAACCTATTTGAAATGTTTTAACCTTAATAAACTATTTCCTTAATTACATTATATAATATATGTGTTGTTCTCTTTTAACAATATATAATATATACATAATTAACATTTCAATATTCTACTTAACATGAGCATTGAAACATTTTATTCACACGAATTATATTGACCGGTGTAAATTATTTTTTAATTATTATTATATTTTTAAACACAAATTAATATTGCTTAACTATAACATTAAAATATGTTATTTATAACCTACATTAATTTATTTATTATAATTAATATTTTTAAATGTTACATATTAAATTTTTATTAATAATTAAATGAATATATACATATATTCCTATTATTTTTAAAGTTAATCTTTTTTACTTTCAATTATATCTTTTTTATTTATTAAAATATTTTGTTAAGATTTATATATATTTTATATTGCAATAAATAGTAATATAAATATTCAAATAATTTATTTATGTTATATAGAAAACATATTTTAAAAGTATGAAATACTTTTAAAAATATTATATATATATTTTTTAAACTCAAAGCAAAAAAATATAAGATGGTTTTATTTTTAATTACTTTATCTTTATCTAAAATCGATAAAAAAATTATATTATGTTTATACTTAAGAGTGAAAGTAGGCCTTTTCTTCATAATTTTAATATTATCATTCAGCATTATAAGAAGGAAATTAAGTAAATTTCCTATCAGCTAGGAGGAAGACCAAGTTCAAAATGAAAAATCAACTGGGCCCCTTTATTTGCAATACCAGGGAAGCTCGACGAGAGGCAGATAAAATTTTGTAGCAGATGAAATTCAAGAACAGTGTTGGGTGGCAATATGACCCTCATGGAGTCATAAATAAGCTAAGGCTCAAGGTCAAATTGGGTCCTTTCAGACATCATTCCAGTCTAGACATAGAAATATTTGCCAACTAATCAGAATGGTTGGAAAACATATTGATAGACATGGAAAATATTTTAGTTGATGTAGAGAATACATTAATTGATGTAGAAAAATAGATTGATACAAGTTCCTTCCTGCAGGTTCCAGAACTAGGAGAACCAATGAATATTCCTCCTCTTTTACAGACTCCAGCAAATGAAGACATAAATGCAAATTGAACTAGCGAAGAAGGTTTTAGTCCAGCCATGCAAACCAAAAATGAAGAATTTGAGATATGTTAGAGGAAGAGGTCCAAGATTAATCCTGGAACTGAACAAGAAGACACTGTTGGAACAATAGAAATCAAAAACACTGATACAATGGTGGAAAGCTGCAAAGGCCCAACAACTTTAGGATAAACACACCATCCCTCAACATCGAACACTCAACTTATTGAGAAACAACTCAACATTGAAGTCTCTTCATCCACGAAGCCTGTGGATAAAGAGAAAGATATTAAAGCTAGGTACAAAGAAATTATGTTGAGGAATGAAATATTGAAGGTTAAGACTTATTCTTAATACTTCAACCAGACAACTGCAAATCAAAACAAATTAATATCAGCCTTTGACATCAAAATAGGTAAAATGCAGATGACACTCATGAAACCTACAATCGAGTAACCAAGATCATGAGCAGACTATAGGAAAATAGATTTTGAGGTTTTGGCCAGGGATGTTCACCCCATTAACCAAATTGAGTTCCATAAGAAGGAAGGAAAGATGAGCTATTCCACCATGACTAGCAAAGCTATGACTGCACACAAACCTCAAATTTCATTAGATAATATCACTGCACAGTGCAAGATGGAAAAGGCCTCCTCACAGGCCAAGGACTACAGAATCAAGTCACTGGAAGACTTGGTATTTAAGCTTGGGTATAATCCCAGTGATGTCGAGGCTACAAAGAAACTGATTAAGAAGAAGAATGAGGACATTGCATCTTTAAAGAAGCAATTAAAATTGCCTCATTGAGAGCATCCATAGGAAAAAGAGGTCCTTCAAAGCCAAGCCCAGCAAGAACAAATGATGGACCTTATTCTACGATTGAATGATCAGTTGACAGAGATGGTTAAGGAGTTCGACAACTTAATACAGCTAAAACAATCCAACCTTGAGAATACCACTACCACTGCAATTCCAACAGTCACTACTACAATACCATCCACCTTGGTAGCTTCATTGGCTCCTACAACTCCACTGGCTACAACACTACCAGCTGCCACGACATCTAAATCAGTAACACGTTCAACCTAAGCAACAAACTAGCCTGGTGATGAGCTAAGCAAGTTGGTCAAAGCAATGAAGGACATGTCCTTTCAGACCACATAGATAAACAAACCTAAGGAAAAGATAGAAAGTCTCTAGAATGACAATAAGCTTGCCCAGAGTCTGCACAAAGAAGAAGTACAAAAGTCAACTAGGATGAATGAGAGGATAAAGAGCTTAGAGAAAAAGCTAACGTTAAAGGAGCCACTTGGCCAGGCTAAAGAATAGTTATGGGCCAATATCATTGACTCTCTCAATGATATTTGTCCATCCATTCAAGTCATATTTGAGCAACATGACTTAGTCAAAGAGGATACAAAATTCATATAGAAAGTTAACGCTGAGCTAGGAGATATGCCCGAAGAATCCACTACAATCATCCATTTCCTATACTCCAAAAACAGATATGAATTGCAAGAGCTGGACATACCTGATAGGACACGCACAATACTAGAAGTAGAAAAGGTGGTGACCAAGAGAAATTTAATGCTAAACCTATAAGACAAATGTCAAACCATGCAGCTGGCTATAGACAGGTTCATGGTTAAGCTTGATGCTCTAAGGCAGAAAGGTTTGCCTAATCCCTTGATGATAAATGAAAAATTGATGACATAGGAGCACTACAATAGGGGAATTAGAGAGGTGGGTAGGGATCAGGTAAATACTTCCTCTATGAAGGGGATGCCTACTGGAGAGGTTTTATATCAGACATTTTAGAACCTATTTTCCCTCCAGCATGAGGTAAAACACCTTTTTGTGAACAGATACAGAAGCAAATGAAATTTACAAGAAAATGGTAAATATCAAATTACGAGATGCACATATTTGGGAGAAGTTAAATGACTTGATATAAAAATGCACAGTCAAAGTTAAAAAACACATTAAGGGAAAAGTAACAAGCCAGCCAGATGAAAGAATATCAGGTAGAGAGTATTGGTTGAGAACGGGAAAAGTGAAAAGAACAGTCAGTGTGAAGACCAACATCAAGGCAGAGAATAAACAAAAAAATATTAGAGCATAAACACAAAAAAACCAAATAAATAGGGACAACATACAACAATTGAACATCTATCTCTATCTTCTTACATGAAGATATTTATTTCTCCTAGATTAATTCCCAAGATAGTTTGGGATATTTTGTAAACTATTTTTGTTAAATACTTGATAATTTGAAGTATTGGCAGTGGATTGCTAGACATTTGTAGAGTTGTATTGATTGGAAACCATAGGGTTATTGTGCCAATTTTTCAAGTCAGCAGACCAAAATGAGTACTAATGAGATTGCATTACAGGATTCATGTGTTGAGCTATTATAGTGAAGTATTTTCTTTTGTCAAATTTATTATCTTCTTATGTATTTCACAAACTTGCAAGTTATGTAAAGTGAATGAATTAATTGGAAATCTATTTCAAAATTTGTTTAAGTACACTTGCCTTGAACAATTAATAATTTCTATGTTTTCTTCTGATATTCGAATATGAGATTCCTTAATTTGTCTCCCATCCCAGTTGATCAATTTCTCTTCCTTCATTATCCAGCCTAAGGAATCCTTAATTTCTCGGATCCGATTGAAATCAACTTCACCATCTAGCCTTAAGATCTGAAACTACTCAGCTACCTTTCCTTGTAGGCACTACTTTTAGAACTTGATCTAGTCATGTTTGTCTTGACACTTGACCCCATAGCCCAATTGTAAAATCCATCCCTCTATCCATCTAAATCAGTGATTTCACCAACAAATCCAAATTAAAACTCAAGTACAATCATAACTAGCCTAGAATCAAATAACTGAAACAAATTTAAATTATAAGGAGAGAGCCCTCTCTGAGTATTAGGAAGGCTAGATCATAGTCTCTAAAGTTGGTTTGTGGTTGCCTCTATCATTTCTTTCATAACAACTCTAGAGAAATTTTGGAGTGATAACAGTCCTAACCCCTTCTTACATTGACTCTTATGGAGAACAAATGCTGCTTTAACTAGTTGATCTAGCTTACCAAGTCATTCAATCCCTGTATGATTGTTCCATCACTTTTGTTATGAACAACAGTACCATCTCCTCTCCCATAATTGATCCCTCTAATAATCTCCTCAATGAAGTCCTACCTATACACGAAGTCATTCAAGAGATCTTGTCTTTAGAGGAGAGACCTTGGGAAACCTTTAATTCGGACATGACACTTGTGAAAGTCCTCTCTTTTGAGCCATGTGAGGTTTTTCTCCAAATTTATATAACTATCCAAACTATGGATTTGCAAGGGAACTTGGGAAATATTTCAAAGACTATTCTCATTCATATCTCAGTCAAAATGGGTATCATGGAAAACATTCAAATTGAAGCTAATTGCAATCTTGAAGAAATTGTGAGCTTCAAGTACCGTATTAAGGACTTCCACGATGTTTTCCCTTGGCCTTATGAGGAAATATTCAACAGAGATGCTTCTACTATCAAGTATAAGATCAAACGTCCAAGCATTATTTTTATTGTAATTTTTTTTCTTGTTAATTTGAAAACCTCGAGTCTCCTTATTTGGGCTCATTAAAGTACCATGAAGAAGAGTGAGCATTCTTTTTATGGTATTTCTCTTGCTCATTAATCTGAAAAACCTTAACCTACCTATTTGGGATTGTTAAACTACTACAAAGAAGATATGAGTGTGTTATTTTTTGATACCTTTTCTTTCTCTTAAAACAAAAAATCCCCAAGTTACTGTCTTCGGGCTCGTAAAACTCCTACGAAGACGATATGAGCACTTTATTTTTTGGGACCTTTTCTCTCTCTTGAACTGAAAAATTCCCTGAGTTATCTTCTTCGTACTCATTAAACATGTATGGAGAAGACTTGAGCAGTTCTCTTATCTCTTTTTCCTCGCTCATTAAACTAAAAAAGGCATATCGACTTTTCTTCATCTGACTCATCACAATTTTATGAAGATCTATGATTTTTCCTCGTGTCACTGATTAAAATTTCACAAAGAATATTGAGTTTACTCCATGCCCTTTTACTCGTAATAAATGAGGCAAATTTCTATTGAGCATGGTTTTATTGCTTTATCCAGACTTAGTAATATAACTTATAGAAAAGGGATTGTGTCAGGTAGTATTAAAGGTTTGTCACACGAGGTTATCAACCATGACAAAGGGACCCCACTCAAGTTTCTCTTTAAGATCTTTTCAAAATATCTAAATATGAAAAGACCACTGAGTTTACCCACCTGGACTTGTTAAACTTAATCATATGGGGAAAAATTCAACAAAACAGTGAACCAATATCTCTATTTATAGGGATTTTTTGGCAGCAGTCATTCCCTTGAACATGGCTCTCCCTTAGCAAACTTTTTTTTTAGCCTCTCGGATGAACCATACAATCCTATGAGTTTAGCCTTTATACACTTTGATTTTCCTGCATCCCTGTATCCTAACACTCTTTGGTATTCATGAGTCTATGCTTCATGGTAAGCCTTTATGTCATGCCTTCTATTGTTCAATTGATGCCTTCTATTGTCCAATGGATCCACCTATCCTCTGCTTGCTATGTCAACCATTGTTCATATACTTCCATCATTCCTTATGTCTGTTTGACCCATTCCTCAAAATTTATCTCCAAAACATATCATTCTTGTCCTGTTTCATTTCGAGTGATGTAGGAAACCTTATTTCCTACCATTAAACATGTCTCTTCCTATCGACTTAAACACTCTATCTAGGAAGCAAATTGACAAACATATAATTACCTTGGAAATTATAGTTATTAGTCACAGGTTACCTTGTTTTTTATTGGGGGTTTTCATCATTGGATCCTAATTGAATGATTCTACATGTGTTTGATGAAAATATCATTCTTCACACTCACTAGACTGTACTACACATCTTGAAGACCATCATCATTACCAATGTCCATCCTCATGTCTATTAACAATTTTCATTATTGAGTGGTAATCAGACAATTTCTCACATGTTCGATATCAACTCTATTCACATCACACAAACTTGTTTCCACTCCCAAGCTGCGTGTATTGTTTCTGGAGACAGCTCCTTAGGATCATCATATTATGAAAAATATCCAAATTATACTTATCGGTGGACATGCTTTTCATACCTCTAGTGAGAAATCAATTTAAAATAGCTACTGAGCATGGGAATGCCTCACTCGAGACATGATACTATATTTTTGGCATATGTTGTTTGTTTCAGGTTTCCCACAGTCTTAAAGCTCTGATCATCTCTATCTTTTTCCAAACAAAATTTATAAAGTATTTTAGCCATCTCTAACCTCACACTTTAGGGGCATCTATTATATAGGAAAATGACCTCCTCTTCAGCTTAGAGGAGAAATACAGTTTGGTTAAAGACATGAACTAATTCACAATCCTATTTTCCAAGGTAATGCAATTTCTGAAACAGGAAAGAGGAGTTAGGATGCTCCCCATACACTAGCCAAGGGAGTTAGTCCATAGGTTAACTCATTGTTTTTCCTAAAGGGTAGGGTTAACAAATATTTGTGAGAATCTATAGGTCAAAGAATGCATTGACTGACTGGAACTTTGGTTTTCATTCAAATGTCACCCCTGTAAAGCAGGACACATCTACCTCCGACCTAACTAAGGACAATGTTATTTCTAACGGAGTCTCATGGAAAGGGAAAGAGTAATAAAGTGAGCAAACGTCCTACCTTTTGACTCAATGCAGCCCATAAGACAATTAGCAAGGATAAGTCTCTCATCATTTGTATATTGGAGGCTTGAGCATTGTGGTGTAGGTCAAATGGTTGTCAAATGATTGTCAAAACTTTGTATGAGATATAGTTGTTATGATGCCAGGAGGTTAAGAGAGAGAGAGAGAGTTAGAAGCTTGAGGACTAGAGGAAGCTTGATCTAGCCAAGATGGTTGTAATCATTATTCTTCAGTCTAATAATATAGATCTATTGTTGTGTTTTCTACTTGATGGTGTTAATGTAGTGTTTATATACATGTTGATTCAATACCATAATTTATAACTAGCTTAGATGCATGCTGTTTTCATTTTTTTGTATGAATGCCTTGATTACCAGAGTTGATATGTTGTAGGATTACTCTCCATATTTTTTATGTGGAGGTGCTGTTCTAGGAGCTAGCGATGGCATCTTCCGATTTGCTACATTGTGTTGTTCAATAGGGTTGCACGAAGGACTGAGGTAATATCACTTCTTAGTTTTGATTACTATGCATTGATAAAGATATATCTATACTACTTTGTGAAAATTTCACTTAATCTGAAATAGTCTACCTTGGATCCCAAGAAGATCCTTGAGGGTATTCCAGCCACAACTAATTGTGTGTTAATCCCTATAGCACTAAAACCATGTGAAAGGAACTAAGTGTTGTATAATTTAGAGTTGGCTATTTTGGTACACGCTTAAAATATGCGGAGGCACTACCTATTGGCTAAAATGTTTAGCTTGATAACATATCACATTAGCTTAAAATATTTGTTTCAGCCAACTAGGTCTTAATTGTAGACTAGCTAAGTCGATGGATTTTCTGGGTGATTTTGAATTTGATATAAAACACATTAAGGGTATGGAAAATAAACTAGAAAATATCTTAATTAGACATGAAAATGCTATTATGGAATTTTTTGCTAGTAGTTCCATTAAAAATTTCACTGAACATATCTGAAATTCAATACGGGGAGATCAAATCTAACAACAAATTCGACATGAATTGAAATTGGTCGAAATTCCTAGTTATACTAAAAATTCAGGAAATTTGTTAACCTAGAAAAATAAATTGTTTGTTTTAAATGCAAATGTTATAAAATAAATGATATTAGATGAGAATAAGAAATACTATGCTAGATGAATGTCCAAAGATGATAAGGACACTAAGGAAGGATTTTTATTGGCTCCGCATGAAAAGGGATACAATAGAATATTTGTCTAAATGTTTAGAATGTTAGCAGGTGAAGGTAGAACACAAACACCGAACTAGACTATTGAATCCACTACCCATCCACGAATGTAAATGGGAGCTGATCTCGTTAGAATTTATTAAAGGATTCCCAAAAACTAGAGTTCAACATGACTCCATCATGGTGTTTCTGGACACACTAAGGAAGGAAACACACTTTTTACCTCTATAGTCTACCTATCGAATAAATCAGACTGCAATCATTTTTATGAATAATATGTTTCGACTACATGGGATACCAAAAATGGTTAAATCTAATATAGGTGCAAAATTTACTTTGAGACTTTGGAAGGGTTTGTTTGGAGGAATGAGGACACAACTTAATTTTAGTATTGCTTATCACCCTTGAATTGATGTATAGATGAAGAGGACCAAACAAATATTATCGGATATGTTAAGAACGAATTTAATGGACACACCAAGTAAATAGGAAAAATTTGTACACTTAGTCTGATTTTCCTACAACATTTATCAGGCTTATATAATGATGATTCCCTTCGAGACCTTATACCATAGGAAATGCCACACACCTTTCAGTTTGGAGGACAAGTTAATTTTGGCACTAGACACATTACAAGAAATGGAAGAAGTAGTGAAAAAAATTAGATAGAACATAAAAACTTCACACGATAGACAAAAAAATTATACTAATAGAAGGAGAACCCACAAGGAATTTAAGGTTTTAGAACATGTATACAGAAGAGTTAAACCAAGGAAAAACAACCTTAAGGATGGGAACCTCTGCAAAATTAGCACCACAGTTTTGTGGGTCTTTTGAGATTTTGGATAGGTTTTGACCAATAGCATATTAGCTGAAATTGCCTAGTCACATAAAGTACACAACGTCTTTCATGTATATTTACTAAAAAGATATGTCCATGATAATTCTCATATAATTGATTGAAACTTGACAAAGGTGGAACTTGAAGGATATTTCCTTATAGAGCCACTTCTTATATTCTATAGGAGATAGATCTTACTACAGAAATGAGCCATTACTCATGTTAAAGTGCAGTGGACACACTTTACATCTAAGGAGGCCACTTGAGAGATGGAGAGAAAAATGTAGGAGGCCTTTCCAAAACTATTGTAAAAGGAATGAAATTGAACATCCAACACCAAGGACATTTCTAAATAAACGGGGGGGAAGATGTAACACCCCTTAGTTTTCTATGTTAATGATTGTCTATTTTTCGATATGGGTTGTTTTAGATTGAATGGCTAGGATGGCATGATAGGCTTGTGAAATGAGGTGATCAATAATGTTACTGTGATCTAATTAATAGATTATTATCAACAAATAAAATGCTAGAAATTACTCAGGAAGTAAGAATTATAATTATAAAATTCTTTCCAATAAGGAAACAATTATTGGTTGTTAAATTTCAAGATAAATATTACCCTAAATATCTCCAGAAAAAAATCCTTAGGTGAAATAGACAAGATTTAATATGATGGGAAAGAAATATATATTAAATGACATAGTTGGAGAAATATAATAATTAGGGGTGAAAAAAGTGTTTTGGGAGAGAAAGGTAGACCTTAGGAAAAAGGAAAAGAACCTTTTCTCAAAAAAAAAAGAAGACAAAAAGGACTAGGAAAATGCATTGAAAGACCCAAAAGTCAAGACAATGATAAAAGAAAATCTACTCGAAAAGAAAATTATAAAATAAATAAGAGAGGAATCAATGTGGCTTGTTGATTCCATTGGCAAACATAACATAGCTTGGCGGAAATTGGTGGAGGTGGTTCATGGCTAAGAGGAACGTGTTTCAATATTTGGTAATTTTCAGATAGCGAATATGGTTGCAATTCTAGCTATACTATTTTATTAAAAGTCTTTGACAATTGTTAGGCATATTTTATACATTTTATTTATTCTTTCTAGATGATCATCAATAAATGAATGTGTATTGTAGAAGTATAATCGTATATGTATTCAATCAATGATGCATGCATGGTAAACAACTTACTTAATATCTTTTGATGACTACTATGCAGTTCTGGGTTAGATTTCACTCCTCGTTGTGGATTTTCTTAATTTCCTTACATACGCAAGTGCATGCATTCAAGATTAAATGGTTCTATAGAATTTGAGAGGTATTAAATAAGTTGGAGAAATATTATTCGTATGTGATCATACCTAGAATTATAGTTTATGCATACAATATGTGTCTGAAAGATTTAACATCGCTTATACAGGTTGTAACTCCACTAAGACTTAAGATTGATGAGAATATATGCTATCCCCTTTAGAAGGAGGTATGATTTGAGAGAGGAAGTGGGGTCAGGAGATAAACTAATCCCATAGGAATTCTGAACTATGTGTTCAATATTCAATGTATGACAAACCCATCATACCCTTAATAATGCGTGGGGAAGAGATAATTAAGAAAATAATAATATTTAATACTACACTTAGTGTTGGACTACATGACCGTGTGTTGTAAAAATGAAGATAAATCATATCAACAAAACCTATGGGCAGTGCAAACCATAAATATTATGGAATTTGTGATCAAATAAAAAAAAGAGGTTCACAATTTGTTACAACATGTAAGCAAAAGAATCAAAAGCCAGAATCGTAGTTGTGGCATACTACCAACATACTGAATATAAGCATTCCTCATATTCTACCATATAACTCATATGCGATGCAAATAACCACTAAATAATTTTTGTTAACTTTGTATAAAAGAGAATACAAAAGAAAACATTGAAAATAACAATACTCAGTTGCTCTGAGAATTGTGGATACAAGAAAATGGTATAACAAACTGTGAATATACTAGATATACAAGTACCTCCAAATACGTAAAAGATATATTTTATATTATAGTCAAGTAAGAACTTACTATCAACAATAATATTTATCAAGAGTGAGTTAATTTCTAGTGCCATTAGTTGCGAAGAAAGAAAGGGAACTAGTAATTTCATTTAAATACGAGACTTAACACAAATTGTATGACTGTTCTCTAGGTTATAAAACCCTTTGTTCAAATATTCCCAGATGGATGTCTAAGTACTATCATCACAATTGGAGCATCCATTTTATTTAAATAGTATAATTGCACTTTATACACACAACCCACTTTTATGAAACTCATTCCTAACATTTTGAATCCCCTAGGATAGATGTAATACGAAAATAACTAACACGTGTAGTGAATGCACTATTGAAACAAAAAGAACCTCGACATAGTAGGCCGACCTCGGAGCCACACGAATGGAGAAATTATTTCAATACAGAGGGGAATAAGGAAGCTCTTACAATTTTTCTTTATTTGTGCCTTGGTAATGAAAAATTTCATACTAGTAAAAAGTAAGCAAGAGTTCTGGTTAGAGAAAACTAAACTATGTACAAAAGAACTAGTATGAGCGTAAAGATAAGAAGTTATTTTGTTACCTAGGATGTAGATGAATGCATCCTGTCCAAAGAGCCTTAGCACCCAAATATAAAGAAAAAATGAGTTCAATAACTTTCGCGCCAAATATATATATGTAGGCATGAAAGAAAAATAAAATTGAAAAGTAGCGCCAAGTTGAATTAATTACAACATGTTATTATTCAACGAAAGAAATTGAGTAAAATAGTTGAGAACACTCTGTTACATGAAAAAGTTTGGTGCCCCGCCCTGGCAACAACATAATTTGGTCTGTTTCTCACTATGAGGAATTGGAACAAAAACAACGAATTTCTATTTTTCCTTAGAAGCAGGTATGAATCTGCTATCGTAATCTGGGAAAGGAATAGGGGGAAAATGAGGAGAAAATATCTTAAAGTGAATGGGAGAGGATGCACTATACTTTTGGTAACACCGAAATGAAAACCCATAATTTGTATAGGCGAAGCTGCAAATTGTTAAGCCAAGATAAATATTATGTTAAGTACCAAAGTAGAAGTCTGAAGAGTACCTCCATTCATTTAAGCCAAGGAAGCGTGCATTCCACTAGAACAAGAAAGATAAATCTTAGAAACCCAAGGTGAACCCCATGAAAAAAAAAAACATGTAGAAGCAAAAGTAGAGAAACTAGTCAAACCCAGGTGACAGGGGTAAAATAAGGGGAAGAAAGCAATAAAACTAGAGTACTAGCTAGAGTAGGGTACCAACAGACACATTTCGCATATTTAAAGAACTGATGCAGACATAAATTTACAATTTCTACTTGAATATGTGGTGCGATGGTTTTGGTGAGTGCCAAGTGCTGGAACATTATCTCTCTAGGTGGTAGGGAAGTGGATATCCTCTGTAATACATCACAATTGCAAAGAATCCTTTCTTCCCTATAATAGTGCTCTATAGCGTGAGAAGGACGGAATAGAGGGAAAGGAGCTTCAGGAAAACAAATTTAGGGTTAGATGGAAACCCTGAAAATGACCTCCATCTTTCGATGCAAACTAGGCCACGCTCACCGCTGATCAGAACGATGAATGGGGAATGTGAACACCATCCGAATTCCAATGATGTAGTTAGTCAAAATTCACCACGTGTGCCATAATACTATTATAAATATAATTAAACAATTAAATAGGTAGGATGAAGTTAAATAGGTGAATGACCAATACATTATACAACAATACAATTCAAAATAACCCGTAACACGAATAAAAAATCATTGTAATAAATTTGTCATTTAGTTAGTCATTAGGCCATGGAAACACATGATCATGATACCCCCATATGGATTTCTTTCCACTAGTCACAGAGCATAAAGCAATTAATGCACCACCATTTCCATTTCACAAACTATTCTATGTGACATGTATAGGTCAAACTAAAAGAAACAAACAAAAAAAGATTGTGGAGAATGGGGACATCACAATATGAGGGTGAAGGGTTTAGGATGGTTGAAGCGATAAAAGACAAAGGCCTCGAGTGGGATGCAACTCTCAAGGAAAATATGCTATTCGATTGAGCACATTGGAAGGAAGTTGCACATGCCTCTATTTTGAGTAGATTGTTTGATTGTATTACATTTAACATTAAGACTTATTTGTGACTCAAATTTGTCTATAGTTTGATCACATAAAAAATCACATCTATTTTCATTTATGCTCTTCTTCGATATGTGCTAGGGACTTATGGTGTTTCCTTTACAACATCTAGTGCAAATGCTAGTTTTAAATCTCTCATTAGTCAATTTTAAGGAACAAAATTATTTTTAAAAATATTACTAAATTTTATTGTAGAAAATTATTTTATTGTATTATTAAAAGCTCCACATGGTATGTACTTAGTATGAAGTATAACTTTGATTTTAAAGCATCTTAGTTTTTGTTTTTATATCATTCATCCAAAATATAAAATATTTTATTAAAACTTATAAAACAAATAATAAAATGAAAAGAAAGGAAAAGGGTGTGAAAATGAAACGAATCTTATAAAATATAAAAAATATTTTCAAGAAAATATAAATGACAATCATAAATATTTTGAAAATGTTTGAGTTCCAATAATAAATAAATAAACAAATTTGAATAAATTTATATGTTTGAGTAGTTATTCTTTGCTTTTCTTGAGATTAGGTGATGGCTAAGACTAATGTTGAATGGTCATTAAAACTTGTAACTTTATATGGTAATCTTACATTGTATTGGAAAATTTATCTTTTAGATGCCACCCAAGAGATTTTTTTAGTTATGGACCCGGTTTGTAGTTACCAGGTCCATAATTGCACCGTATTCAAGAATACGCTTAGCGATGAAATATAGGCTCCCGTTACTGGTTATTTCTTATTTTAAAGAATCGTCGACTCTTTGTATTGCTCCTCGTCATGCTCTGGCATAGATCTATAATAACATGGGCTTGCTCCGAGGATCTGAATTTTATGATGCCCCCTAGGCCGTATGAGCACCTGCAATTAGGTTGCTCAGAATGCCTATCTCAACTAAGTCATATATTTGTATCATTAAAAGATGAAACAGAGAGTGCGTAAGAACTTGTGGGTTGAGTTATTTTTCCTAAACTTATTATCTTTCTTGTTGGCTACATTGTCTCTAGTATTATCTTATCTACCTTGTTTTCTTATCTTTCATTTTTCTATGAGAACTCTTATCATAGGTTTTATTTGGAAGTTTGATTTCATAGTTCCATAAATTGATTCATCTGCTGGTTTCATGTTTGAAGCTTATTATCTGATTATCTTATGTATATTAATATGATATGTGAAGCTGACATTTTAAATGGTTGAAGGGGTTGCATAAATTGAGTCACGGATGCTTTGCAGTAAGTTTTGCATAAAAATAATATCCTTGATATCTTATGCATATCTCATTATGAATCGAAGGCAGAAAACAAGATCAGGTTGAGTGTATATCTATGGTAAAATTAGATTGCTTATTCTCAGATTGGTGAATCCTACCATGTCTGTTGATTGTGATCAAGAAGCGAAGAAGCAAAGGCTATGTCAAGCCTTAAACAAATTGATGCAGAACTCGAACTTTGTGCTACACCTGTCTGTCAAACAACAATTTTAGGTGTAGCACAGGTGACCAGTGTTGGCCTTTTTAGGTGTACCACTAGTGACCAGTGTTGGCCTGCCTACCTTGGACTCGAAGTCTCAGTTCAGGGGTGCATTTGGTAGAGCAATTGAAACAACTCCGTTCCTGTGATGGAAGCCGCCATGGATGCGAATATGGGTAAGATTGTAGTTCTGCAGCAATGGAATGTGGATTTACTGCATTCGACGCTTAGAAATATTTTGTGCACAAAGAGGTGGCATGATAACCGCCCTTGACATATGACAACCATGCCCATTGTTAGAGAAATGCTGTAAATTTTATTGCTCCAAGGAGCTCCCCGAATGAACAGAGAAATGTTGTGAAAAATCACTTGTTCTAGCGTTGAAAACGGTTGCATTGAAATTTGGCTACAGGACAAATCAATTAGAAATAAATCTCTACTTAGATTCACTGTTGTGATTTAAAGCGAATGAATTATTCATGCTTTATAGTGGATATCCTGGATGAAAATGATGAAGACTGTTGGTTAAATTTAGACTTGAAAGAGTCAATTTCATTGCAAGTGTCCCCAATAGAGCTACATTAGTTTTCCGGCACAAAGATAAATTCCAAGAAATTTCATTGCAAATTGCTTCTTCGCATATAGATTTGAGATTATTTACCTCGTGGTTTGGTTCTTAGGGCGTGAAAACATCAAACTATATAACCATATAAAGTGTACTTTTCACATTCTAAATATAAAATATTTTTAAAATATCTTTTACTTATTTTAATACATTTTTCTTTTGAAATATGTTAAAATATTAAAATACACTCCTAGTCTATTTCCACAATAATTTTTTGGGGAATTAATCATTCTGAAAAGAATTATGATATGTAGTAGAGGACATTAAAAATGTAAAATCCAAAAACAAAAATGAATGTTTGATAATAGTATGACATCTCTAGCTTGCATTGATTGAAATTTTTGTAATTTCAAGTATATAATGCCTTTCATAATTTGAAATAAAAATAAAAAATTATAATTACAAAACTTTATGCTAAAAATTCCATCATTTATACAATCATATTCCATATAAGGTTTACTTTTCACATTCTAAATATAAAATATTTTAAAAATAGCTTTCAGTTATTTTAATACATTTTTGTTTTGACATATGTTAAAATATTAAAATACACCTCTAATCTATTTCCACAATAATTTTTTGGGGAATTAATCATTTAGAAAAGAATTATAATATGTAGCAAAGGACATTAAAATGTAAAACGCAAAAGCAAAAATGAATGTTTGATAATAGTATGACCTATCTAGCTTGCATTGATTGAAATTTTTGTAATTTCAAGTATATATTGCCTTTTATAATTTGTAAAAAAAATAAAAAATTACCATTTTACAAAAGTTTATGTTAAAAATTCCATCATTGATACAAACAAAATTCCATATAAAGTCTACTTTTCATATTTTAAGTATAAAATATTTTAAAAATAGTTTTCACTTATTTTAATACATTTTTTTTTACATGTGTAAAAATATTAAAATATACCCGTAGCATATTTCACAATAATTTTTTTGGGGAATTAATCATTTGGAAAAGAATTATAATATGTAGAAGAGGACATTAAAATGTAAAATCCAAAAACAAAAATGAATGTTTGATAAGAGTATGATGTCTCTAGGTTGCATTCATTGAAATCTTGGTAACTTTAAGTATATAATGCCTTCCACAATTTGAAATAAAAATAAAAAATTGCAGTTGCAAAAGTTTATGTTAAAAATTTCATGATTTATACAATCAAAATTGTATGAACAAAATAATATGGATTATATTTTTTATGAAAATTAACATACTAATATTCAAAAAAATAAATTGTAATAGTTAAATGCAATTTCTACAAATAAAATTTACATATTTGGAAAGTCAATTCATATTCTTATATTTCATTATATTACACCATCTTCAAATTCACTATGTAAGTACCTATAATTATTCTATCTCTCCAACTTTACATATTGTTTTTTTCCAATTGTGTATATAGATTTTAGCTACAGGTCTAGGGTTATGGATCTAGCAAACCCCGAAAATTGTAAAAAATGTTCATTTGATCACTTTTGTCCATTTTTCATTGTTTAAATTATATATTTTAATAAATAAACGGATTAAACTCCTTGAAATCTTCATGGACACTTAGATTGTGGACTACATGTCTTAAACTTAGAATTCCAACTAATTTTTATAGCTTTCAAAAAGCTTAAAATTTTACAAAATTATAAAATAATTAACCTATTTGAAATGTTTTAACCTTAAGAAACTATTTCCTTAGTTACATTATATAATATATGTGTTGTTCTCTTTTAACAATATATAATATATACATAATTGACATTGGATATTTTTACTTAACATGAGAAATTATAAAACATTTTATTCACTGATTATATTCACAGGCTAAAATATTTTTTTAATTATTATTATATTTTTAAACACAAATTAATATTACTTTTTTTTTTCTATGTAAAGGCTATATCTATTAAAAAAGAGAAAAATATTTACAAAGAGGTTAAAACCTCAGAGGAGGCTAAGGCCATCGAGCAACCTGAGACCTTGAGAGACATATACCCCTGTAGGAACACTCCGAGGGTTGAGAAAACTCATGAACATGTTTTTCGGATCCCTTACAGACAATAGTGCGAACCGAAGAGGTGAACCTCATTACAAAACAATCCAGTACTATGGCTTTATCAATAGCCCTGATAACCAGATAACCAGATACAAAATTTAACAAAAAAAATGGCTTTCTGAGCCATGACTTGATGCAAAACAGAGGACTCTAATTGCTAATAGTGAAATCGAGCAAGGACTCGATATAGAACCTGATTGACATAAACCAGAAACGCATAACAAAATGATATATAGATCAGAAGGGAAAATGCCAACAGAAGTCGTGGTACCAAAGCAATCAAACGTGATTCGGAGAGTCTGGAGCATCCTTATCCATCTGGCTGGGAGAGCCTATCCACATGTTAGCAGCATTGTCCCTATCTCCCAAGTTGGCACCACCTGGAGGAGCTACCAAAATCAGATTGCCGCCAGAGGGGTGCGCCGGCTCGATCGAAAGCGAATTGCGCTCAACAGAATCAACTGGAGACTGAGGATCCTCAGGAACCATCCCCGCTTCATACATATCATCCCCTTTGTAAGTCGTTCCAGCCAGGTCTTCCTGAAACACAATGTCATTTTGCGACTGCGACGGAGAGGTTTGGACGGAGCTGCTCAGCTTATCCTCTTCCTTAGCCAAAATAACCGTAATGTTGGCTGAGATAATTAGTCTATTGAGCCGAATATGAAATTTGAACTGGGTAGTTTGAAAGGAGTTGTGCGGAATGGGTCGGCCATGAACAAAGGTCGGGGAGGCCGAGGCTAACGGAGTGATATTCTGGGGGGTAGGCTGAAGCTACCACGCTTGCCACTGGTGCCTCCACGGCGAGAAACACCACGGCGTCACACCATTTTCAGGGAGATGGGGATACCTGAGAAGGCGATTAAACAAGAACAGACAAAATAGGGCCAAGTATGGGCGAACTAGGTGAAAAAGAGGCTCCATACAGGCCTTCCAGCTATCAGAGCAAAGCAGGGATACAGAGAAAAAGGCAGATGGGTATGGAGAGACCCAATGAGAACGATAATCTAAACCAAAACGTGAGCCATGTATAAAACATCCTGCGCCGGATCTCGAATAGGGCGCGTGCGCATTCATTGTCGAATGCATAAAGATCTTGTACCTGTACCTTAGCACATTCATATCAAATGCGTTGAGGTTGTGGGAGCCGTGCACAGCTCACCAAGTGTGAAGCCAGCTGCTAGCGGAGAGTTAACTCGCCTTACTTAACTAACAATAAAATATTTTATTTATAACCTACATTCTTTTCTTTATTATAATTAATAATTTTTAAATGTTACGTATTAAATTTTTATTAAAAATTAAATGAATTATACATATCTTCCTATTATTTTTAAAGTTAATCTTTTTACTTTCAATTATATCTTTTTAGTTATTAAAATATTTGGTTAAGATTTATATATATTTTATATTGCAATAAATTAATAATATAAATATTCAAATAATTTATTTATGTTCTATAAGAAAACATATTTTAGAAGTATGGAATACTTTTTAAAAATATTATATATATATATTTTTTAAACTCAAAACTAAAAAATATAAGATAGTTTTATTTTTAATTACTTTATCTTTATTTAAAGTCTATAACAAAAATTATATTATGTTTATACTTAAGAGTGAAAGTAGACATTTTCTTCATAATTTTAATATTATCATTCAACATTATAAGAAGGAAATTAAGTAAATTTCCTATTAGCTAGGAGGAAGGCCTAGTTCAAAATGAAAAATCAATTAGGCCCCTTTATTTGCAATACTAGGGAAGCTGGACTAGAGGCAGATAAAATTTTGCAGTAAATAAAATTCAAGAACACTTTTTTGTGGCAATACGACCCTCAAGGAGTCATAAATAAGCTAAGGCTCAAGGTCAGATTGTGTCCTTTCATACATCATTCTAGTCTAGAAATAGAAATATTTGCCAACTAATCAGAATGGTTGGAAAACATATTGATAGACATGGAAAATATTGTAGTTGATGTAGAGAATACATTATTTGATGTATAAAAATAGATTGATATGAGTTCCTTCTTGCAGGTTCCAGAACTAGGAGAACCAATGAATATTCCTCCTCTTTTATAGACTCTAGCAAATGAAGACAAAAATGCAAAGAGAACTAGCGAAGAAGGTTCTAGTTTAGCCATTCAAACCAAAGATGAACAATTTGAGATCAGTTAGAGGAACAATAGAAATCACTGACACTGATACAATGGTGGAAAGGAGCAAAGGCCCAAAAGCTTTAGGAGAAGCACACCATCCCTCAACATCGAACACTCAGCTTATTGAGAAACAACTCAACAAAGAAGTTTCTTCATTCACGAGGCTTGTGGATAAGGAGAAAGATATTAAAGATAAGTACAAAGAAATTAAGTTGAGGAATGAAATGTTGAAGGCTAAGACTTATGCTCAATACTTCAACCAGACACCTGCAAATCAAAGCAGATTAATGTCAGCCTTTGACATCAAAATAGGTAAAATGCAGATGACATTCATGAAACCTACAGTCGAGTAGCCAAGATCATGAGCAAATTATAGGAAAATAGGTTTTGAGATTTTGGCCAGGGATATTCACCCCATTTACGAAATTGAGTTCCATAAGCAGGCAGGAAAGATGATCTATTCCACCATGACTAGAAAAGCTATGACTGCACAAAAACCTCAAATTTCATTAGATAATATCACTGGACAGAGCAAGCTATAAAATGCCTCCTCACAGGTCAAGGAAAACAGAATCAAGTCACTGGAAGACTTGGTAATTGAGCTTGGGTACAATCCCAGTGATGTCGAGGCTACAAAGAAACTGATTAAGAAGAAGAACAAGGACATTGCGTCTTTAAAGAAGCAATTAAAATTGCCTCATTGGGAGTATCCATAGGCAAAAGAGGTCCTTCAAAGCCAAGCCCAGCAAGAAGAGATGATGGACCTTATTCTGTTATTGAATGATCAATTGAAAGAGATGGTTAAGGAGTTATATAACTTAATACAACTACAGCAAGCCAACCTTTGTTAGGATATTCCGACACATAGGAATAGTTAAGTATAACTTGGCCTAGTATAGAGTTAGGTAAAGTGTGTTTATTTACTATGTACATTTGTAATTTACAATCCGACGGTCACGATATGTAGTGATCCGACGGTTCATTCTCTCCTCGGTATTACTGACACTTGATCCGTGGCTTGACACTCGATTGGTCCATGAATTCTATTTA